>SNQJ01S0034430.1:46116-68311 GCA_010110895.2 Picea sitchensis | reverse complement strand
CCTCTTAGAAGGTAATCCATCTGGTTCCTGAAAAATATCATCATATTTAGAAACAATATCAATTAATTCATTTTTATGAGAAGGATCACATCCTTGGAAAGCGTAAGATTTCTCGACATCTTTCTCTCTTACGACCATGAGTATATATCTCTTATTAGTGTTTATGAGTCTTTTCATTTTCCCTGCACTAACAAGTGTTTTATTTACCCTCATATTGTGAGCTCTAACAATATATTCCACTCCCCACTTAGTAAGGTGGTATTTGTTCTCATGATGAAAGAATATTGTTTTTCTATCATAAAGATAAGGACTTACCAACACTATGCCACATATATCAAGTGGTACAACATCCAAATCCACTTCATCAATCAACTTTGAAGCAATAGAAAATCTGACCCTACATTGTTTGGTGACATTAAGTTTTGCGTTATCACATACCCAACCAAGAGGATAATGCTTCAGATGTGGTTTCATTTCAAGACCCATATTCTTGACAAGTGCTTCAGATATTAAGTTTACTTGGGAACCAAGATCAAATAATGTATCTATCTTAGTGTGTTTAGATACAACTCTTATGTGAAATAATTCATTCCTCTTTCGTTCATCATCATGAGATTCATTATTGGGACTTGAACTAGCATGAAGGGAATATTTACCTTGTACTCCAACTAATGTGATCTTTGCTTCATCTCCTAAACCGAAACCAAGATATTGTTGCACTGTAGCAATGGTTTTTGTCTTCCCCTTTCCACAGAACTATTTTGGTTTCTTCTTTGGATGAAGTTTCCAACAATGTTCTTCATCGTGACTGCTTTTCTTGCAATGAGTGCAAGATGGATTTCCTCCTTCTATCGTCACTGTGGAGGTCTTCTTGTCCTTCCTTTTAAACTTCTTGAAATATTTATGTGGATATTGGAAGGTTTCTTCGTGGGATCTTCTTGAACATGCTTTCCCCTATTCTCAAGGTGAGTGGCTTGTACACAAACTTCGTCAAAACTAGTGGGGTTAAACAAGAGCAAAGTATGATGAATATAACTGTGAAGTGTGCCAATATACTTCATTAAAGTTTCATAAGAATCCAAAGGAATGTTTAATGCAAGATATTTCTTCCTAAATTCTTCTGTGAAACTTTGTACAATTTGACCTTTACTTTTCCTTAAAGTTTTCCATTCCATCATTGCTTTATGTAAATATCCTAATGGAAAAAATTGTTTCCTTATCATTGATTTAAATTCCGACCATGAGGAAAGAAGATTACCAGACTTAATTATGTCTTGAATATTTCTCTCCCACCATATGAGAGTGGTGCCTTCCAATCGAAGTGAAGCCAGTTGCACTTTAACTTCCTCTTCATCAATATGTTGAACAAGAAAATATACTTCAACCTATCAGATCCAATTATCTATCTTTTCAGGATTAGAATCTCCATTAAACATAGCTAAATAAAATTTTACATCAAGCTTTAATAATGGTTTCTTAAAAGAGGCTTTATGGCTAGAATGATGAGAATGATGAGAATGCTCAAAGGAAGAAGAAATAAAAATTGAAGGTGAAGATGAAGGCTCTGGAGGATCTCCTCCAACCCCTTGGTTTACCGAAACATCATCACCAACATGTGTTTATTTTTTTTTCCCTTTCTTCTTCATCCTCTTCTTGTAATCTCCATACATTTGTTCGACCATTTCTGACATGCGATAACAAACAATATGAAATTTTTTCTCTTACTCATCATGCTTGTCTTATTCTTCCATTTTCTTCCTTAGGGATGCATGACCAACTTCGGGATTGAAAGTATTAAGAGTTCATTCACCCTGCTTATGCTTGGCCCTAGTAATCATTCACACTCAACAATTCAAGTAAAAGACGATTGCTCCAATACCAACATGATCTGGGATCTTTTCATTGAGTGACTTATAAATAATTTCATTAAATGAGCATAAATTAAAGTGCACCATTAAAGAAGGAAAATCTCAATAATGAAGAGACATAAGCATCAAATATGAACACAAAAACTTGATAACTGAGTTCATCCCTGGTGGAATACATCTCCGGGTCCTGCTCTCAAATGGATAGGCTCTTTCATTAACTCAGCAAAATAATTTGGCAAAATACATAAGTATACCTCATTCTAAAATCAAGTTGTAGAAATAATGCTCAGATCAGAAAACAGAAAACATAAAACACCATTGAATTCGTGGCGTCGAATTACCCAAAATTGACTATATCCACGCCTCGATCCGACTTTGGCACTCCCAGGCCCAAGAAGAAATTCATCTCGATTTGTGTGCCCCTATGGTACCTGCAATTAATGACTGTACTGCATTGAAAAACATGCCCAAGGCCATACCGCATGCACCTCACCCCTAGGGATTGGAAGACTCAACATTTAAGTAATTTTTGTGGGCATTGATAACAATAGAGAACGTTGGCCTGTTGGTTTGGGCATGAATGTAAAGGCGTAGTATGGGGAGGATGTCTCGGGGTCAGACCCGTGAGCCTCCCCCTTTTGGTTTAATTCATTGTAATATATGTAAATATAACCCAAAGTCATTCTTCCAATTTTGGTGGTGGTGCTATCCAGGTCTCCAACGGTTAGAACGCGACCAAGTTTGGCGTGGTCTGCCGGATTTAGCAGACCCGCCAAACTTTTAATTTTTTTCAAAATTTGGTCACGGGCTGTCATTGTGCTTTTATCGCCTACCACATGGTAGCCCATGATTGGGCTATGTGGAAGCCTCCCATTTGACCATGTCGTCCTCTACAATGTCAATTCCATGTCATCATGCCACATCACTGTACGTACCGTGTAGACTACCATGTGGCACAATCNGGTCCTCGGATCGGTCTGAAAGTGCCAAAACTGGGTTACACATGGCAGCCTCTGGTGCTGCCACACCACCATGTTGATTTCATGATGACGTCGGCATGACATGTGTCACCTTATGCTCCTGCCACGTGTGTTGTACGAATGCTGATTTCATCCATACAGATGTTGATGTTAGCAGTACAGATGCTGACTCATCCCCTCCTAATTGTTCTAGGTTGACTAAACTTTGACCACAAATATCTTTCAATCCGTAACTCCGTTTGACAAGCCGTTTGCACCGTTAAAAATATTGCGACGCGCTATTCACGATAACATCATTTTCATTGAGTTTTGGGAACTTTGAAGTTTTGCCCTTTTTGTGTCTACTGAGGCCATTCTAAGCATCCTGAGTTGTCTCTACGAGTTCTGAGTTGTTCTTAGACTTCTCTGGATCATTTTTCGATCACACATGGCTAAGTGTTATTATTGTGAAAAAATTACAATATGAGCACTATTGGCTCAGTTTACAACTCAGGCAAAGTCACACGACTCACCTCCAGAGATGATTTTAAGGATGGAAATTTATTTTAAAATGTAGAAACCTTGGCGAATCTTACTAATCCTTCATATGCCAACTATTAAATATTTGGCGATATTTTTATAAAAATATTCAAATTTCTAAGGATCTTATATAGTTTGTATAAAATTTTGGCGATTTTTAAGGTAAAATAATTTTATCCAATAGAATTTGGTCGAATAATTTTTAGAATGACGATTTTTTTGGGGGAAAAACCATGGAAAATTAGCCCATGAGAGAAATTTATCCCCTAAAATCATCCCTTCTCACCTCACCTCACCAAAGCACTCATAAACAATTTTTTCACACCAAGATTCATCCATCATAACAAATTTTTCAACTCTTTCGGTGCACCCGAGACATGCGACCGCCATAGAATCATTGTCTCTTCTTTGTTAGAAGACTTCACACAGATCTATGGTTTTATCTCATAGGATGCCTCCCTCACACCCGCTACAAGAATTCCCCAAACTCATACCCCAAAATAAGGTCACTCCAAATCTGTCAATAGAATCACCTTAAGACAACACAAATTCTCCCATGTGGAGTGACTTGGCTCCTTGAGGGATCTTTCCCCTCTTCCTCCAAGTATGCCTACCTCATAATGGTAGAGTTGATCTGGATCTCCTTGTTCTTGAAATATTCCTTCCCTGGTTATGAGCCCTTGTTCTCTTATATGGACTCCAAAGGTCACCATAGAAAATCATTGCATCATTTGGGTGTATCACGTCCCTTCATGGACAAACACACCCAAACAAATCGGCACGTCTCTTCACGGACCTAGTGCACCAAAAAAAAACCATGCACTCGTCAACCATCGCATCCCTTGGGACCAACACACCCAAACCTTGGTGCACTCCTCATGTCGACGTGCCCCAACCTCTTATGTGTGCTCCTTCTTGTGCTTTGCTTCATGGTTGGGAAAGCCCCTTTGCGTATTCGTGGACCCAAGGTTTACACTTTCCCAACTAGTGTAACACTTGGGTGTCAAAACAACCCCAAGTTTCATCTCCTTGTGGACTTGGGCAAGGGTGTCTACGCCCTTCTATCCAAAGACCTTACGAATAGGATTATTAACATATTATTGAAATTAAAATTATTTATTATAAACAATGTAGTATCAAACTATTTCAATACTAATGAGATCTATAAATCCATTTATATTGTGATAATTTACAAATTTAATTATCAAACTTATTATTTTTCATAAAAAAAATCCATTAAACTATTTGCCCCCAAAAACTATTTACTGCACATATATTCCCTAACATGTCCTCTCAGTAATGTATCCAAACTCTTTTCAACCAATGAAATGTCTATCTAATTCAATGCCTCCAATTCACACTTATATAGATTTAGATAGAAACATAATGCATTCCACAATGAATTGAAATACATATTAATTTGACCAATTACTGATTATCATTATGAATAAATAATACTCATTTTTTTAATTCATTACCAACAAATGAAAAATAAAAATGTTCAACCTAATAATAAATAATATATCATAGAGACCACCCTTGAGATAGGGTTATGAATCCACAAGGAATAAATTCTATGGCTTGGCTCTAATATTTTGCACTTAGCCCAATTACTATATTCCACAAATAAGTATCTACCAAATAGAGCCTTCTTACGAAATCAAATCCCACTCAACTAATCTTTCCCCCACTCAATGTGAAAAACATTAAGAGTGAGATTCCTTTTTTTTCTAAACACTTACCTCCAATACTCTAATGTAGAATGACCAAGGAATCTGTATTGCTGAGAACCAAGGGATTCATGTTTGGACACTGGTTTCCTTCCTTCTTTTTCAACATTCATCAATAAGCCTGGTAATATCTCTTGCTTGTATATGGTAGCAACTTGAACATGCATAAGAGAAATGTATGGTAGCATTGAAATGGTGGAGAAAAACGAAGAGAATAATGGATGAGGAAATCACTCACATCGTTGAAATCATAGTTTATATATTACATGCCAAAAAAAGACCACGGGCCTTCACAAGAAACCCATGTATTCCTCTTTTCAGACAATGAACAATTTAATAAGTGTATTTTAAAGTTTTAGAACTTAAAATTAAGGGTGAAAAACAATAAAATATTGGTATTTCTTCTTAGCCTCTTATACTTGCTTCTTTTTTCTCTCGTGAACTCATAGTTCCCTTTCATTTTCACCTTCGTCTACAATCTTTAATGGTATTTGTATTATAATTTGAAATACATATTTACAAACCAATGATAATATTTTATTAAACACATATATCCATACACATAAATATTTCATCATTACATATACACACATAATGTAAAAATATTTGAAATAAACCAGTATCTAAACAAGTGTTGCATGGTAGCGTAGTCCCTGTGAAGCAACTTACAAGTTAAATTTTGGAAACTGGGGTCGAATTGTAACTGACGGAAGTGTTTGGTGCAAAATGTATATCACAGAAGTGTTGTGTGCAACATGTATATCACAGAACAGGAGGGCATAAGAAATCGATAGCGCTAAGTCACGATGAACTGTAGAGTACGAGAGTTTTGGGTGCAATATTTGTAATAGCACCAACCCAGGGGAAATAAGCAAACCAACTCGCCTATCACAGAACATGAAGAATAAAATTTCGGTAGTGCTAAGGCACAAACCTGCAGAGAGATAATTGGATAAGTGTTGAAAGGAGCTGCGGTCGATCGAGCTCATGATGTGACGATATAGGACCAATTGATGAGTTCAAAAGAAGTCAGGTTAAAGTTTAAATATATTTATTTAAATTGTATTTATATTAATGTATCTTAATAGATAATTTGTGGTCCAAATGTAAACCATGTTCCAATATGTGGATGAATTTTGGACCATGAAAGTTTTGGGTTCAAGATGTATACGTTGGAACTGTAGATGACACAAGTTTTGGCTGCAAGATCTATAATAGTGCCAAGCCGGGGGTCGGTCGGGCTCCCATAAATCGCTGTTGAATACGTTTTTTGGTTGTTAATGCCAATAAGAAAACTTGTGCCCTGCGTTGTCACGAGTAGAAGATAAATATATATACAATTTGATAGGCAGGGCCTTACATCTCGTCGGGAACCCTTGTCACCCTATTTTGAAGCCCGTCCGACCGTTTTTCGCCTCTACTCTCTCTTTCTCGTTACTTAGCCATTTTTCCGAAAATGTCCCAATGCACGCATTGGCGAATGCACCGGTTCACATTTGCGCTCGTGATTTTATATCGTGACTCTGACCAACCGCTAAACATTCGATGCCTAGCCACTTTTCAGATCACGGATTCCCGGAGAGGCGGGCTCTATAACTGGGGTCAAATTGTAAATGATGCAAGTGTTTGGTGCAAAATGTATATCACAGAAGTGTTGTGTGGAACATGTATATCACGGAATAGGGGGCATAAGAAATAGATAGCGTGAATTCGCGACAAATTGTAGAGTACGAAAGTTTTGGGTGAAAGATGTATATCACTCACTTATAGATGACAAAATTTTTGGGAGCAATATTTATAATAGCGCCAACCCGGGGGTCGATCAGATTCCTGTAAATTGTTGTTGAATACGTATATCATGGAACAAGGGGCATAAAAATTCGATCGCGAAAGTCACGACCCCGCGGAGATATAATTGGCTAAGTGTTGAAAGGAACTGCGGTCGGTCGAGCTCATGATGTGACGATATAGGACCAATCAACGAGTTCGAAAAAAGTCAGGTTCAAGTTTAAATATATTTATTTAAATTGTATTTATATTAATGTATCTTAATAGATTATTTGTGGTTGAAATGAAAACCATGTTCCAATATGTGGACGGATTGTAGAGCATGAAAGTTTTGGGTGAAATATGTATATGACAAAACTGTAGATGGCACAAGTTTTGGGTGAAAGATCTATAATAGCGCCAACCCGGGGGTCGGTTGGGCTCCCGTAAATCACTGTTGAATACGTTTTTTGGTTGTTAATGCCAATAAGGGAACCTGTGCACTGAGTTGTCACCAGTAAAAGCATAATTAATTTGAATTGAAGATGGCATGAATACCCTCTTCATGTTACACATTTTTTACTGAAATGTTCCGATATATACAATTTGACAGGCAGGGCCTTACGTCTCCTCGAGAACCCTTGTCACCCTATTTTGAAGCCTATTTTACCGCTTTCCACAGTTGAAACATACAGAAAAGATCTTGCTAGGAAATGGATTATCTATTATAGATTTGAATATATTGGACCTTATTTTCCCTCTTCTATACTCAACCAAATTCCCATTTTTTTTTCCACTCTACGCTCTCTTTCTTTTTACTTATCCTTTTTTCCAAAAATATCCCAATGTACATTGGCAGATGCACCCATTCACATTTTCACTCATGCTTTTATATCGTGACTCCGACCGACCACTAGCCATTCGATGCCTAGCCACTTTTCATATCGCGGATTCTCGGGTAGGCAGGCTCTATAACTGGGGTGTAATTGTAAATGACGCAAAGTTTGGTGAAAAATTTATATCACAGAAGTGTTGTGTGCAACATGTATATCACGGAACATGGGGGAATAATAAATCGATAGTGCTAATTTGCAACGAATCATAGTGTATGGAAGTTTTGGGTACAGGATGTATATCATGCACTTATAGATGACGAAATTTTTGGGTGCAAGCTTTATAATAGTGCCAACCCAGGGGTCGGTCGGACTCCCATAAATTTTTGTTGAATACGTATATCATGGAATAGGGGGCATAAAAATTCGATAGCTCTAAGTTGCGACCCCGTGGAGAGATAATTGGGTAAGTGTTGAAAGGAACTGTGATCGGTCGGGCTCATGATGTGATGATATAGGACCAATCCCCAACTCCGGGGTCGGTCGAGCTCCCGTAAATCATTGTTGAATACGTTATTTTCTTGTTAATGCCAATAAGAAAAGTTGTGCATTGAGTTGTCACTAGTGAAAGAAGAATGAATTTGAATTGAGGATGGCAGGAAAACCCTCTTCGTGTTATACATTTTGCACTGAAATATTCTGATATATATAATTTGACAGTCGGGGCCTTACATCTCCTCATGAACCCTTGCCACCCTATTTTGAAGTCTGTCCGACCGCTTTCCACAGGTATTTATGTGCCCTCCACCTTCACACTTATTTCCAAGTATATGCAATAAGTATATAACTTCTCCAGAAACATGCAGAAAAGATCTTGCGAGCAAATGGGATATCTATCACAGATGTGAATATATTTACCCTTCTTTTTCGTCTTCTATACTTGATCTTTTATCACAAAATTATTGGGTGCAAAATGTATATGATGAAAGTGTTGGGTGCAGATATATATAACGGAACACGCGGGATAAGAATGTGAAAGAGATAAGTTGGGATGTCGCGGTGAGATATTTGGCCAAGTGTTGAAAGGGACAATTGTCGGTCGATTTTCTGATGTGAAGATATATATGGAAATGAGGATTTGACAGTCTGCTAACCGATCAAACTGCAGACAATCCAGGAGCCCGAGAAAGTCAAGTTCAAGTTTAAAGGGATTTTGTTTATGTTTATTTAAAATGTATCCATATTAATGTACCTTACTAGATTATTTGTGGTCCAAATGTAAACCATGTTCCAATTTGAATGGTGTTTTGTTCTTTTATATCATGACTTTGACCAACCACTAGCCATTCGATGCCTAGCCACTTTTCAGATCACAGATTCCCAGCTAGGCGGGCTCTATAACCGGGGTCGAATTGTAAATGACACAAGTGTTTGGTGCAAAATTTATATCATGAAAGTGTTGTGTGCAACATGTATATCACAGAATAGGGGGGGCATAAGAAATCGATAACGCTAAGTCGCGATGAATTGTAGAGTACGTAAGTTTTGGGTGCATGATGTATATCATGCACCTATAGATGAAGAAAGTTTTGGGTGCAAGATTTATAATAGCGCCAACCCAGGGGTCGTTCAGACTCCCATAAATCACTGTTGAATACGTATATCACAGAACAGGGGGCATAAAAATTTGATAGCGCTAAGTCGCGACCCCACGGAGAGATAATTTGCTAAGTGTTGAAAGGAAATGTGGTTGTTTGGTCTCATGATGTGACGATATAGGACCAATCCCTAGCCCAAGGGTCGGTCGGGCTCCCGTAAATTGCTGTTGAATACATTATTTTCTTGTTAATGCCAATCAGCAAAGCTGTGCATTGATTTGTCATGAGTGAAAGCATAGTGAATTTGAATTAAGGATGGCAGGAACACCCTATTCGTGTTACAAATTTTGAAATGAAATGTTCCAATATATACAATTTGACAGTCGGGGCCTTACATCTTCTCAGGAACCCTTGCCACCCTATTTTGGCACCCGTCCGACCGCTTTCCATGGTTATTTCTGTGCCATCCACCTTCGCACTTCTTTCCAAGTATATGCAATAAGTATATAACTTCTTCAAAAACATGCAGAAAAGATCTTGCAAGAAAATGGGATATCTATCACAGATGTGAATATATTAAGCCTTCTTTTCCATCTTCTATACTTCATCTTTTATCACAAAATTTTTGGGTGCAAAATTTATGTGACGGAAGTGTTGGGTGAAATATGTATATAACAAAACACATGGGATAAGAATGCAATAGTGCTAAGTTTGGATGCCACGGTGAGATATTTGGCCAAGTGTTGAAAGGGATGGTCGCCATTTGGGTTCCTGATGTGAAGATATAGATGGAAATGAGGACTTGACAATCTGCTAACCGATCAACCCGCGGACAATCAAGGAGCCCGAGAAAGTCAGGTTCAAGTTTAAAGGGATTTTGTTTATGTTTATTTAAAATGTATACATATTAATGCATCTTACTAGATTATTTGTGGTCCAAATGTAAACCATGTTCGAATTTGAATGGTGTTTTATTCTTTTATATCGTGACTCCAACCGACTGCTAGCCATTTGATGCCTAGCCGCTTTTCAGATTGCAGATTCTCGGGTAGGCGAGGTCTATAACCGGGGTCAAATTGTAAATGATTCAAGTGTTTGGTGAAAAATTTATATCACAGAAGTGTTGTGTGCAACATGTATATCACAGAACATGGGGCATAAGAAATCGATAATGCTAACTTGCGACGAATTGTAGAGTACAAAAGTTTTGGGCGCAAGATGTGTATCACACACTTGTAGATGACATAAGTTTTGGGTGAAAGATTTATAATAGTGCAAATCCAGGGGTCGGTCAGACTCCTGCAAATCTCTTTTGAATACATATATCATGGAACAGGGAACAAAAAAATTCAATAGCGTAAATTTGCGACCCCACGGAGAGATAATTGGATAAGTGTTGAAAGGAACTGTGGTCAGTCGGGCTCATGATGTGACAATATAGGACCAATCCCCAACCCGAGGGTCGATTGGGCTCCCGTAAATCACTGTTGAATATGTTATTTTCTTGTTAATGCCAATAACCAAAGTTGTGCATTGAGTTGTCACTAGTGAAAGAAGAATGGATTTGAATTGACGATGGTGTTAACGCTCTGTAAATTCCCAGAGGTTGTCAGGGGTAGAAGAAATTTAACAGAGGCAACTTACCCAACCACTTCTAAAATGGGATCTAGCCCTGTCATTTTCAGAGAGGGATCTCTCTGTATGATTTAGATATGTTTTGAGTTTAGATCTTAGGCTAGTTAAAATAGTAGGAGTGTGTTGTTTTGTTTTATAAAGATGGATGAAATATTGCTTACACATCCATTGGGCTATGGTGTCTGTGTTAAGGGTTGAGATCAGAGAACATGTTTTATTAGGTTTTTTCACAGGGCAGGATAATGCAAATGTTGGATCTTATAGAATTAAAGCGATGAAAAGAAGAAACAGGTGAGATAATCAATCACAATAAAGAAGCATTCAAGAATTTCTTTATTACAATGTCAGAAGAATAACATTCAGATCTTTAAAATCCAGAAACAGAGTATCTGAAGATAAATTATGCACTTAAAATTCTTTTAAATGATCAGAAACAGAAAACAGAATGATAACGAAGCAAGATAAATGTTTAACAAAGAGAAGTAAACATCACCAACATCAACACGCAGGAATACTATGAATCGTCCTTTTATGTCTGGTAGATATCTTCAAAAAGATTACAGATTACAACATGCTTGGGAGTAAAGATCAACCCTCAATACTTCGAAGTCTAAAGTATTTATAGAAAAAGTTACAACTGATCCTGTCATTAATGATCAGGATATGGTGGAGAGAAAATCTACATAACTATATTACAAATCACAAAAAATTAGGAATGCTAAATGATCCTCGAATCCTTGATGTTGATTCTAAGGAAGTGGTTGGTGATTCATCTTTGACTTGACTATGACTGTTCCATGTGCTGACTTGAATGTACATGGCATCGCTTACTCGATCATATCATATAGGTCATCCCATTTCTTTTGACTAGGGATGGTGACTTTGAGTAGCCTTCAATATATTTCATCCATCTCTGTGTACTTGGTGAAGGTAGGCTTGCTGATGGATATGTACTTGATATCGTATTGGATGCTTAGGTCCAACTGCAGAGTTTCCAAGAATTCTTTACCAGTAATGTTGTCCTGTATGCCTGCAAACTTAGAGCCATCCTTTGCCACTGTGATGATCTTTTTTTTGTATTCTGAGAGGGTAATCAACTTATCATTGATCACGAACAAACTTGGGAGACCTTTCTTATATAGTGAATCCATTTTGCTGAAAAACCTTTGTACTCCAATGTCCATTGCTTGGACCCTTTCCTCAAGTTGAAACGTTAACCCTCTCTTGGTGAAAACTTTCTTGACCTAAAGGATAGTTTCTGTCCTATCCTCAATCTCCAAGGCCTCTAGATCCTCTCTTGTTTTAGAATTCAAGAATCTGATAATCTCATTTGCCTCTATAGGCCTTTCTCCCAATTCTCCTTTTATCTTATCAATGGCCTGATTACTTCTTTGCACCAGTTCATGTTGCTCAAACATAATCTGTATGAGTGGACAAATTTTTGTCATGGATTTGTAGATATCCATCCAAATATTTTCCTTGGCCTCTGAAAGTGTTTTGGCCACGACTTTTTCTTTCTGTAGCTTCTGCAATTCTTTCTTGAGTCTCTGTGATGTATGCATATCTGTATTGTAACTAGAATGGAAAGTGGACTTCAGCTTTTGGAGTTTATTGATCACATCCTGCAGTCTTTTGATTTCCTGTCCTTCTAGAGACATGTCCTCCATGGACTTTGCCAACTTTTCTGATGCATCTGTGGTTGTTATTGAAGTTATTGTTGTTGTACTGACCCTTGTGAGAGGGACTACATTCAGTGGAATGAATTCCATTGGCACATTCTTCTCTTTTTCTTTAACTAGCTTGTCCAGATCAGTTTCCATATCCTTGATCTACGCATTCTGCTCCATGATTAATTTCAACATTTGCTCCTTTTGGCCTTCATTTTCGGCCATTTCCTTCACCTGTGGGTCTTTTGTAGCATAAATTTTCAATTGATTTCTTAAGGATGTTATGTCAACGTTCTTCTTCTTGAGGAGTTCTTCTGCTACTTTCACATTTGATGGATCATATCCAATATTGAGTATCAGTTCCTCCAGAGATTTATCTTGTTATCCTTTGCCAAAGAGGACACTTTCTCAAGCTTCAGTTGTGTCTGGACACTGTTCAAGGAAACTTGCAAATTTGCAGCAGTCATGGAGGTATTGTCTAGGGTGGAGAAAATCATTTCTCCAGTCCGTCTGTGCATATCCATCTAATCCGCTGGATGCACCTCTTTGATATCAAACTCAAAAGTTGACCTTTTATAATAAAAAAATGCTTTTGGTTGAGGCAGTTGTGCCTGCAAGTATGCCATGTGAATTCTCCCTTTATTTGTGTCAAAATAAGAGAGAAACATATGCTGGGTTGTAGATGTATGTTTCCAGAATTGAGCATAAGTACTATTTGTCAACATCTCATTTTTCTTCTTGATTAAGTTATACTTCTCAAAAATGTTGAGTCTTGCAGACTCCTGTGAGGATTTGGTTTTCAATGTTGTATCATTTTTCTTCTTTTATGAGGAAGTGGACATCATTTTCTGGATTCCTGATAGAAGTGACGAATGTTCTCCCTCCACTACTGTGGTGGAATGAGTCTCTTCTCCTCCAGACCTGTCAGGAGTGTGACTAGTTTTGGGCCTCTTTCTGTAAACTTGGAAATCTTCTGCTGAGACTTCAGTGATTGAGGGAGATACCTCTTTAATGGGTCTCTTCTCTAATGGTACCTGTGGAGTTTCCATTTATGAAATGATGGCATGATGAGACTATTGTTCTATGTCTAGCAGAGTGTTTTCCTCCCACTCTGTCTGGTTCATGAACTTCTCAACTTCTGGTTTGGCACATGAGCATATGGGGAAATTTTATTCTTTAATCTGATTTCTGCAATAATCCCACATGGATCATCGTGACAAAAGAAACTAATACTGAACTTCATCTCCTTCAAAATATTATTGGCCTCTTCCCCTGCAACTCGGCTATTCTCGGCTGTTACAGATAAAAGATCATATCTTCCCCTTGATCCTCAACTATTGTTTCTTTTTGAAGGCCACAAAGTGAATCTCATCTAAATTTATCATTTGTTGGATATATTCCAGAGCGAATATCCTGACAGGTAAAAAATTGGGCAGCTTATACGGTGGTAATTCACATCCATAGACCCTAATCTCTGTGTAATCTTAGTAGAGATACTAGTCACCCGTTTTGGTCAGGTCTAAGAGATGTAGAATTCTTTGGATTTCCTCATTTATTCTTGGCTCTGTTCTTCCAATGAGCATGCTTACCACTGGGTGGTAAAACTGGTCTATGAATTTCTTGAAATTGAACTCAGATGAGTTTTTCCTCGCCAATGATGTCCAATATGTGATAGGATGTGTGCTGCCATCCTGGTCTAGCTTCTGCATGGAGAAAGGGAACATGTCTACTTGGAAAAAGATGAAAAAGTATACCAGAATTGAAGAATACCTGAACATACCCTCTGTAGAAAAATTGAAGAGTTGGTCATGGATATTGTCGGCTATGAACTTGCTGTAATCGAACTGTGTAGTGGCTTTTTCCTCAGTGGAGAAGATGGATAGAAAAATCAGGATGGGCTCATCTACCCACTCGTCTGAATAGTATCCAAGTAGGCATCACAGAGAAGACATGATCTGATTTCCTTGAAAAAAGAATATAGAGGAACGGTATGGGGGGTTCATCTTGGGTAATTGAGCATTTTTAGGGAGGAAAAGCTCGAAGATTTGAGATCTTTGTGGGAAAGACATCTTCTGTTACATCTCGATTAGGATTTCGATGGAAAAAGGGGAAAGGGAGTCGGCTGCGAGAATCTACATTATCTGGTTAATCGTCTCAGGGGTAATGGTGAAAAGAGTTTCACCAGATGATGAAACAATGGCTCTATGGCTATGGAGACAGTGCGCTTGGCATTTCAGAGCGAATTTGGGAAAATCGTAAGTCTACGGGAAAAGGTACAGGGGGAGATTGGATTCCCATAGGCCAATTGCGTTGTTCTGGTCTAGGAAAATGTCTGTGAGCCAGAAGTGCAATTCGAAGAAATCGAATCCGCACTTCGTATCTACAATTAGATAGTCTTTATCGGCTAGCAGTGTTCAATCTAGGTCAACAGGAGGATGGAGGAAAGGATTCTCTTCGATATGTGAAGTTTTGGCTTTGGGCGCCATTTATCTGACTGATACCTACAAAACTAAAAAAAATTACGTTAAATGTGTTTATTAGGCATTAATGGCGGTCACTGGCTGAGAATAACAAAGGGTGATGTCTTTGGCTATGTATGGATGATTAATAGTGCAATAGTGGTGAGGAAACGAGATCAAGTGGATAAATGAATGTTCGTTAGGGAGCGGATGGCGAGTTGGCTGGTTAACGGTCATGGTGGACAACATTGATTTGCCAACGGGTGTATGGAGGATATGTGAAGGGTAGTGAGTGAATGATGGGTGAGTGAGATGTGACTGGTGAAAGGTGAGTGGAGGGTGCCGTGGAGGGAGAGTAATGGAGCACGGTGACGGAGAGCAGAGGTGGTATGAAAAATAGTTTGGAGGTTTACTCGGGGAGGGGGGATTAGGTGGTAAATGGTTTAGATCTAGGGGGTTCGAGTTAACACAAATGCACCACGTTATGATGGGGCCCATCGGGGAATACTACCAACTTGGACCTCCCCCCCCACCGTTAAAGGTAGAAGGGTTGGGTGGGGGGTCTGATATCCTTTGTCGGACATAGATACGAGAGCCCTTTTTTTGGCTGTTGATCTAAGTGCGCCTTTGATCACAAGACACCAAATCTTTCATATCATTCAAAAACTTAGGATAAAGCACTTTTTTGGGTTTTTTGTTGCTTACCCGTTCTTCATTCTGTCACCAAGGGGTCAGAAAAACTTCATTTCCACTCAAATCAAAGGCATAACATCAACCTTTCACCCATTTTATTGAAATGAAAACCTACTAACCTATGACCTACTCTAATCACCTAGAAACATTAAGCCAGATTACATTGTTGGGCTAAAACATTACTCTAACCTAGGACATTTGACCAAGTTTAAACTGTTTGGTCAAACTTATTCACTAACCTATCTATCTTGGCTAAGATTAGACTGTTTAGCCAAGTTTATTCACTAACCTATCTGTAAAAATTCAAAGGAATTGACCATGGTTAGACAGTATGAATCAAGTCATTCTTATTGCATGGGGTTTTATCATTTTCTTTTTATACCCTCTTTTATTCTTTTTCTATTTTATTCTTTCTATTCTTTTTCTTTCTTTTCTATTTTATTCTTTCTTTCTTTTTCTTTCTCTTTTTTTGTTTCTTTCTTTTATTTTCTTTTTCTTTCTTTTGTAAATCATTTTTAGAATGAAATATTATTTACAACAAAAATACAACTAGAGGGGAAAATTTCCAGTCACCAGTTGATCCTATGAAACATAGGGTTATAACAAATGGAAGGAACACCTTCTTCATGTTACACATTTTGCAATGAAATGTTCCGATATATACAATTTGATAGTTGGGGCCTTACATCTCCTCGAGAACCCTTGCCACCCTATTTTGAAGCACATTCGACCGTTTTCCACGGGTATTTCTGTGCCCACCACCTTCACATTTCTTTCCAAGTATATGCAATAAGTATATAACTTCTCCAGAAAAATGCAGCAAAGATCTTGCGAGAAAATGGGATATCTATCACAGATGTCAATATATTAACCCTTCTTTTCCATCTTCTATACTTTATCTTTTATCACAGAATTGTTGGGTGTAAAATGTATATGACGAAAGTGTTGGCTGCAAGATGTATATAACATAACATGTGGGATAAGAATGCGATAGCGCTAAGTTGGGATGCGACGGTGAAAAATTTTGCCAAGTGTTGAAAGGGAAGATCGTCGGTCGGGTTCTTGATGTGAATATATAGATGGAAATGAGGATTTGACAATCCGTTAATCGATCAACCCGCGGACAATCCAGGAGCCTGAGAAAGTCAGGTTCAAGTTTAAAGGGATTTTGTTTATGTTTATTTAAAATGTATCCATATTAATGTATCTTACTAGATTATTTGTGGTCCAAATGTAAACCATGTTAGAATTTGAATGATGTTTTGGGCTCGAATGTTTTTGCTCAAACCTACAAGGAACATAGAAAAAAATATATGACTTTACATTTTGTATATCGAAGAATATTATGAAATATAGGAAGCTGCAATATATGCACAATATAGAACAAGAACATGTACAACAGAATGATTTAATTTTACGAAGAAATACAAATTCCAAATAACAACACCAAGCATTGAATATCAACATAAAACAACCCCAAATATTTATATTTAGATAAACTGGGTCACAAAATACATTTGGGAATATTTTCCCAAAAAAGTTGTCTTCGAATTTGTAAAAAAAACTATAGCTCAGTACATATTATGTTAAATAAAAATTTGTTTGCCAGAATGACTCCGATTGGGACTACAACATATTAAAAAGAAAAGATGTACAAGAATGAAGTTTGTAGAAAGAATAAAGTCGGCGATGGAAAACAACAAAACCTGGCAAGAAGAAAGAGAATATTGTCAGATCTGGGTTAAATCTTTGTTAGAATAAGTGGATGAAGACATAATAATGTAATCAATATCAACTTACTATGATGGTGTCCCATGCCTGGTCATTTTTTCGTTGATGTCCTTTTATGGCTTTCCTCGGCTTTGACCTTCATTGGTAATCTGGTCGACAACCTTTCTCAACCATTCTTCGATGTAGCTCCTCATGGGTTCCACGTTCATTTCATGCCGGATTTTTATATTGAATAATTCACTTTCCAAGTCCCTTAGATAAATAGACAAGTTGTGCAATGCTTCTTGAATATTTTTGTTTCTAATTGCATAACCGACTAGCCAATTTTTCACGTCATCTTCAACATATTCAAGAATGCCATAGAAATTTTCAAATGACAGTCTTTTATAGATATGAACTTGATCATAAAATATTGTCTTGGTTAAAAACAACGAGTTTAATATCAATTTCGGGTTCTGGATTTCATTGGTGTTGGCAGCTAGATCTATCTCAATTAGCTTCTTAAATAGTTTGTCTCTTTTAGATATGGCCTGGCTACATTCTTGAATGATACCAATCAGGTTATTTAACTTTTCTTTCCATCACGCGTTTAGCTGGTATATTCGATCCAGGTAAGGGAGATCCTCCTGTCTTCTTATGAATTCTGTCATACCAGTAAATTTAACACCAAATGGTAAAACTGCATCGAGATAAAAACCTTGATCGTTCTTGAGATCTGCTTGCAGATACTCATGAAAATCATGCGCTCTCGTTCCAAAAGAGACCATATTCTTTGACATCTCCCAAGATTTTGTTATTAATTCCATTATTTTGTTTATATTATTTTCCACATAGCCTCGGGACAATGTGAGAAGGATTGATGATCCTTTTAAATTTGGCACAAGTGCGATAGACCCAACCATTGCCAAAGGAGTAGCAAACAATGGAAGAGGCATTAGAGTTGCCTTTAATTCTTTGATTCACGTCTTTAACATGAGGTTTTCCATTTAAAGGCCGCTAATAGAGTTGTCTAGAGCATATCTAGTTGCTTGGTGAATCTTGGATATCTGGGAAGGGAGCATGTTGCGTAGGTTGAACTCTAAATGAGATGTCCCTTTCTTATTCTTTACATCTATGTTTTCAATAATCAATTTTTTTGATTCGCTATAAAAAAAATGCTCTGAAATGCAAAAGACTCTTCTTAATTCGATGTATCTATGCCAATTATTTCCATCCTAGGATTGTGAGGATAAGTGCTCTCTAGGTGAATATCATCAGGGAACATTTTTTCAATGTGAATTTCTAGTTCCATATCTTCGAGGGAGAGATCGTAGATATCAATTTCTTCCCTTGGTCCCTCCTGTTCTTGGACTATTTTTTTCATTTTTTGCCCGCGGGAAGCTTGTGACAAATTTCAATTTTTCCAGAGGGAGGGTTCTTATCTCGTCCTCCACTTGAAGAACTGTGTGTGAATTTGTTACTTGGGTAAGCCGTTGGAGTACTTCTACGATATGTTGTGGTATTGGTTGTGGTGGTTGGGGATTGGGTACTTTTTCACCCAGGTCTTTTTGGTTATGCTTGTGCAAATCATTGGTACTGGTACATAGTCCATTCAGGATAGTGTGAGTGAAAGAACTATTGAAGTGGTTCCTGACCATGAAATCCCAGACTTTCCAACGCATATAAATGAATTGTACTTTCCTTTTTTCATGGAAAAAATGCAACCAGTAGATGTACTCCCTTGTTATTCAAAAAAAAAACATTGTACCAGATATGTGACATGGAAGGAAGCAAGGATTTTGTTTAGACCCAAAAATCCTTATAACATTATAGTTCTCCATTTCTTCTACTATGTCCTTCCTATCCAGGAAGATTGTCGGCTAGCTAGAAAACCGAGGAAAATACTTTCCAAATATCAATGCTTTAAAAACTGAAAAAATAATAATTAAAGACCTTCTAAAATTGTTGGAAAGCATCGTGTCTCCATAATTTCTGTCATGAGAATGTTACTGGGTCAAATTCATAGTTCATCTTCCTACACATAGATAGTCCATGAAATGGATAACAATTCGACACAGTGAAAATTAAATAAGATGGCATAAAGAATTTTTACTGCCTCCTGTATTGCAATAAATGGAAAGAGATTTGAATGGAAATTAGCTTGTGGCAATGGAAGATGGTTTGTTGCTTGACCATAAAATACAAAATATATAGAATCATCCGAGAGATGCCGGTTGCACTTTCTTGTCTCGTTGTCCTCATGAAAAGCCATGCAATTTGCCGAAAAATGTTTTTACATGCACTTACCTATAATATGGCCATGTCCTGGGGAGAAGGCGCTGGGTCCTGTAATAACTTAGGAAATAGCTCTAATTCATTGCCATGCTTCTTTAAGAATTGTTTCAATTCTCTCCCTTGAAAGTAGATGTTGGTTCGAGAATTTTTAAGATCTTTCAAAATACTTTAGGCGATAGGGAGATTTGGAAATGGTCGCCCATCTGGAAAATCTATTGGTTCGGAATACAGTTCTCGGCGCAGCACGTGACCAAGTCCTTAAAGTAAAAAAAAGTTGGGGATACAATGTGTTGTTGCAATTTTAGATGTCAAGATAAAATTCATCTGGGCAGAAGTGGACGAGTAGTAGTCATAAGCTATGGACCATTGAAAACGCTGGTCCTCGTGCCCAAAAATATTTAGGGTATCTCCATAGACATGTTGTCGAGCTGCAGCCATAAGGTGATGAAAACCTTCCTTTTCTCCTCATTGTATTTAAAATGGACGTTGCAACATCATAATATAATCTCTAGTAAATCTTGGTTCAATGTGTTTTAATGGCATATGTCCTCGCCCTTTTCGCCTTTTAATGCCAATATTTTCAAAGATAATAAAAGCGTCATCAATTTGCATTGGGAAAGCATGCAAAGATAGAAGGGAAATCAAGAATCTATTGAAAAGCAGGGAAAACATTGACAACTGTGTAATATACCTAGATCTTGAAAAAAGAAGGTTCAAGTCAGAAGATAATTTGTTTACATTTACGTAAAAAAAATTCATTTTATTTTATTTTATTACTATTCTTTGTGGCCCAAATACAAACTATGTTCAAATTGGAAATGGTGTAGCAACATCTTCATATGCAAGCAGAGCCTCAAATATGCAAACCTGTAAGGTTAAAAAATTATGTGCACAATACTAAAGAGAGACATCATGTGAACACCTTTGCAGATGACACCAGGCCAACACAATATTGAATTCTTTCTACGATGACGTCTTAAAAAAACCAAAACACCCATCTTTTTTTTATGAAATCAATATTGATAGAGGAAACTAATCAGATTCCATAATATTCTCCCATAAATGCATTTTAATGGGATATTACCTCGATCTTTCTGCTTATTAATGCCAATCTTTTTGAACATCTGTGGTGAGCTGTCACCAGTAAAATCATAATTAATGTATATTGGGAAGGAGCGAACGTGGCAGGCATGGAAGAGTATTAAGGATGCTTTGGTACTTTTTTGAACCTGGGAGTCTGTGGTGGAATTGTATATCACCCAAGTTTTGGATGGAAGATGTATACTCGGAACACGGGGAATGACAGTTTGATAACATGTACCTGGGAACCCGTGGCCATAAAATTGGCTAAGGAAATGAAAGCGCTCGATCAGACTCATGATGTAAAGATATAGATGGATATACAATTTGTGAGTTCGATAAAGAGT
The DNA here is from genome assembly GCA_010110895.2 of Picea sitchensis. Lineage (NCBI taxonomy): Eukaryota > Viridiplantae > Streptophyta > Pinopsida > Pinales > Pinaceae > Picea > Picea sitchensis. The sequence continues at coordinate 47,130 of SNQJ01S0034430.1, read as the reverse complement.
GAGGCTTGCGAGTTCGAGGAGTCCGAGGTCGAAATGTAGATAACCAGAGTTTTGGATTCAAGATGTATATATGAACATGGGGCATGGGACATCGATAATGCATTGGGGGGGAACCCGCGGACATAAAATTGGCTAACTTTTGAAACAAACTGAGAAAAATATCAATAGATTCCGGGAAAAATAAGTTTCAAGCTTCGAGTTTGGGGTCAAATTGTAGATCACTGGAGTTTCAAGCTTCAAGTTTGGGGTCAAATTGTAGATCACCGGAGTTTCAAGCACAAGATGTATACCACGCACATGGGGCATGAGATTTCGATGGTGCCTACTCAGGAACCCGCGGCCATAAAATTCATGAACTATGAAAATGAACGGCGGTTGGTCGGACTCATGATGTAAATATATATATATATATATATATGGACATGAAATCTGCTACTCCGCCATCCTGGGAACCTGTGAGCATAGACATGGGACTAAGTATAGAATAAAAAATCGATAATAGAGGGGAATAAGAAAAGGGAGAACTGATAAGTATAGAAGAGGAAAAAGAAAGGGAGACAAGAATTGTATGCCTCACAGTACAAAGAATACAATCGACATGAAAGAAAAATGTTATGTAAGAACACATGAAAAAAAAACATGGAGTACAAATTTATTTATTTCAAGATAGCAACATAGAAAATGTAATTGACACGAAGACAAGTTAATGTACAAGAAGATATGGAGTATCCAAGGAGGAAAAAAAAAACCAGAGCTACAAACCAGTTCAACAAATACAGACAGAGTAAACGAAAAACTATTGGATATGGAACACGGGTAGAAAAATGCACCTTTGCATGGATTCTTCTACATTTCTGGTTAGGAGTTCTTTGCGGTGTCTATTTTTCTTGTTTGTTTCTATGAACACAAGAACAAAACAAAATGGACATGAACATAAGTTGACATGTAAAGAAAAAATAAGGTATTATGTACATAGACTAAATAAAATGGAATAAGAGGAATAAAGTAGCAGAT
>SNQJ01S0034430.1:30569-46106 GCA_010110895.2 Picea sitchensis | reverse complement strand
TGTGACCAAAATCAATTACAAACCAGGGAAAACTAAGAAGTTGGATATCTCGATTTTCTACTACAAGATAGACAGATATGCTTTGAAGAATAAAAATATGATTCTACAATATGCCTGATGTATATTTCATAATTCAAGTGCAACACCAACTATGTGGTGACCAGAACAGTATGTGTACAAACCAGGGAAAACTAAGAAGTTGGATAATTTATTTTTTTGCAAAAAGCTACACAGATATGCTTTGAAACATAGAAATATGACTTTGCAATATGTTTGATGTATATCTCATAATTCAAGTGCAATACCAATTGTATCGTTATCAGACTAGTATGTGTCTGAGATAAATATGATGTATTGAGGAATGGGCACATTTGACCATACATGGTCAATAAACGCGTTTTGCACATGGCTTGTGTTGTTCAAAATAAGGCGAAGACTGTATTTGCACATTTAGTTTTCCAATTCTTTTGTTATGGCATTATTTTATAGCATGCCAATATTGAAGTCTCCTACAAGCACAATGATTCCGTTTAGATGCAAATGGTATAATGAATTGGAAAGAACATTTAGTATGTTGGAGAATGTTGCATGGGGAGAAACATACAGATTCAGTATTGCAATTTCTGTTCCATGGAAAAATATTTTTGCAAGCACCATCTCAACATTCTTTTCTTCGAAATGTATATGCTCCAAAATTGGTACATGTTTTTTCACTAATATCATCACCCCATGTGTAATGTAACTTGATATGCAATTGTGATTTGGAAATTGTTTGTTTTGCATGCATAATACCATGTATGTTTCATGCAAGCACAGAATATCGAATTGCATTGTATCATAATAATTGAGTATATCATCCATGTGTGCATGTAAGTTGTGTGTGTTAAGAGAGATAATTGATACAAATGAGTTTGTTTGTATGAATTGGTAATCATACTGCAGATGCCATTTTGTGGTAGTCCTAAGGTGTTCCATTTCAATATCAAATTTCTGTTTGACTTTGAAATTATCTTTTGTAAGAGGAATTAGTAAATACAAGGAGTCTATGCTTATGACATGGGACAATGTTGTGTATACAAGTCTATGTATTTGAATTCCAACAAGCTGAAATGCAACACTATCAAGTGTTGGTCCTTGCGATCCGTGGATTGTACGTGCACATGCAAGTTTAAATGCAAACTATTTTCGAATCTTCAATCGACCTGTCTTTGCTAATGTCGATATTGGCTTTGATATTCACAAAATAGGTGTCCAATAGCTTGCAATGTTTGAATTATATAGATAAGCCAACTTGTTTTCTTGTCGATTGCCTATATGCGGTTCATGGAACTTAATCCAGAGGACATCAAGTTTTTTTGTTTTGCTATAGACTTTGAGTATTCCATCTGCAGCATTGACCAAGACATCCCATGGATCATAGTTGTAGGCATATATTTCAACCAACATTTCTAATTTCAGGACAAGATGCAAAGGTAAAGTGGTTGTATGTTCATGACGTGGCACATTTCCATGGTTGTCTTCTCCCAGGTCAATTGAATTGATGATGATATCATCGTCGGGCATGAGTGATAGCATGTAACTGTTATGCATGGAAACATCCTAATTTGTGTAGAAAAGGTAAGGGAAGTTTGGGTCTGTTGGTGCAGATCACAAGCACCTCTAATTGATATATGTTAAGTCATCATATGTTTGGTTGTTAGTCTGCATTCTATTCAGAATTGCAGTAAATGTTTCAACTGTCTAGCGCATTGTAGTATGCAATTCAAAGAATTTAATATTGTCTCTCCAGAAGTCATGCATCATTGTTTGCATGTTAACCGTATGTTGTTCAAATATCAAAGAATCTTGGATTGGTTGTGCCTAGTAAAGATCCCCACATAATATCATGTCAATGTTTCCAAAGTATTTCGTGTGCACATGTTTTATGCTTCTTAGTCGGTTGTCAATGGAATACAAGAAGTGACTTCCAATCAAAGATGCCTGATCTATAAAGACAAGTTGGAGTTCATCATAAATCTTAGACGAGGTATCTAACATTTCCTTGCTAAGTGGAAGAAACCGTGACTTGTTAAAAGGCATTAAAAATGCAAAGTGGAATGTTGTTCCACCTGCATTATATGCAAATTTTCCTATGTATGAAACTATTAGGCCCTTTGGTTTCATAGGATTAGAGGAATTGTATGAATCATAGATTCATATGAGAATTTGGAATAGTGCTTTCGCAGTGAATGTATTTCCTGTTCCTACTCCGCCTGTAAGGAACAAGTGCACAGGAGTGTCCATGCTCAAGTGTTTTTTAAGTGCAATGTCCTTTAGAATTGTTTGCTGCTATCAATTCAACATACGTCTTATTATTTGGTATTCATTATTTTCAATAAGGAAAGGATGTTTTGTGACTTGAAAAACAAGATTGATACGTTGTTCAATGCCACATGCTCGAGGACGAGGCAAATTCGCTTGCAAGTCATAGGACTCGCAGGGAGTTCTTGTTGTTTTTTGGTTTGTGAATGTATCATCAAGATTGTCATGGTTTTCTAGTTCATTAACTACAATTTCTAGATCACCCCATGTTGGATTAACATTGTAATTAAATCTAGCTTCATTGATTTGCACTATAGTCTTAGAGGAAAAATATGCATCTTCCCATGTAGAGACGTTATGTTTTAATGTCTCTTCGTTTTCATCGAATGAAACATATAACAATAGTTTTTCTCTACAATATTTTTCATAGTAAAAATGTTTATTGTATTTGACAAATCATATCACAGAGGGTTTTTTTCTTTTTGATATGGGCGCACCATTTTTTTTGTAATGTGATACGAATTATGCTAAGTAGATATTCTTGATAGAATATGGACGTTGGAGGTAATAATAAATAATAGAGTGACATAACACGTCCTCTAAATTGTCAGGATCTTTTTCTAGCAAACACGATGGTTTAAGCATAAATGTGTTTTTCTGTTGGGACAGAGGGGCAGACCCAAGGTTCAACGCTTCAACAATGCACCAAAAAAACCCTAACTATCGACCCTTTCAGCAACACCTGCGAAGAAGATGAAGTCTCACCCGATGTAGAGGTAGGGATTGTTGTAGGAATCAAGTGTCTACAACCTAGCTTGGACACAAATATGTGATCACAATACTTAACAGAGCACTTAGTAGTTAACATTCATTAGTATTTAACCCTTATTCACATCGTAGGTCAAACCCTAATTATAGAACATCGCAGTATTCAACAAGATCTAACACATCCAAGCACTTAGCACATAGGAATAGATAATATCTAGCATTCATTCACATCACTAAGAAATAAGCTACTATTATCAAATGCATTCAACATAAATATTACAACACTAAGAATAAATCAAATCAATAACCTAACAACCATAATGCACAAAGAAACCACAACACATGATATACGTGGTTCACCCCAGTGTGGGGCTACATCCACCAAATCTTCTTCTTCTTTATTGTCTTCTGTCAATATTCTTACATGCACAGAGCCACAAACCAACTCTGCATAGGAAAGGAGATCTATGCACACCTCGCCAGATCCTCCTTCCCCAAGCTTGGTTCAAGCACAAATCCTTCTTACAGTCTGCACACAAGCTTCTTACAATCACTTGCACTTATCTCTACAAGTTCTCAACACACAGTATGCACCAAGCATCCACAACTATTCACACTTAGCTCACCGACCTCTTCCTACATCGCCTAGATATCTATTTATACATTACAAATGGGCCTAAACATGGGTAAACCCATGAGCCGACATCCCATACCCATTACATAAACCCTAAACTCAAAAGTCCCTAAAAAGGGGGCGAGATCCTGCGATCTCTGCTTCACCTTGGGCTCTGCCTTCGACCAGCCTTTCGAAGTCCCAAAAATGGTCAAACATGACCAAGGTTCTCCAAAACTTGGTCAAGGGCCAACAGGCCCCCAACACTCACCTGTGACTCATCCCGAGTCACTCTGATCTGGGTAGCTCTGCCTCAAAGTCCTCGATCTTGGCTTGAGCTGCCTCGACCTGCTACTTCGCCAGAGCCTATTGCTTGACAAACTCCTGAATAAATTTCTCAGTCACAGGTCCTTCGAGGCAATGTTATACCGTGGTGACCACTTTTTCTAGTTGTGCACCTTGTCCTTCAATCTCCTCAAAAAGTGTGCAAGCTTCATCCTGCACTAGCTGGAGCCTCTGGGTCACTTCCATGACGTTACTCTATATAGTATGAACCTACTTCTGAACCGTGCACTGTTCTTAGGACCTTTTCATCCTCTCGACAATGGAAAATGGCTTCAACTCTGCTTGTACTAATTCTTCTTGCTTCTTTGCCTCCTGGAGCTATGGCTCCAGTGTCCTTATTTCAGGGTCCTCTGCAAGGTGCTCATAGGTCTGTGCACTTCGACTGCTGATTTGTTTCCATTGTAAGGTCAATGCCTTGATTCTATGGACTGTGCTCCGGGAAGTTTCTTCTCTCTGGTCTCACACTTCCTGCAGAGTGATTGGCACTTCTTGTAATTCCAGTTCTGCTACTCTTTGTTGGAGCTTCTGAATGGCTTCAATAAGCTTCACCACTTGAATCTCCACTAAGTCTTCTTCCATCTGTTCTAATCCCGTGATAGAGAGAAGTGCTCTGGTGACTGCTTCTTTAACTCCAATCTGTTCCGTGAGCAACTGTTATTTCTCCTTCTGGATCTAGGCTCTATGCTCTGCAAACTTTGCTTGGAGGTCATCTTTTTCTTGTTGCGCAACCCAATGTTGCTCTATGACTTCCTCTTTTTCTTGCTTCAATGCCTCTGTGTCCTGCTCTTTTTCTTCCTGGACACGACGAAGGAGAGCTTCAGTTACATCTACTATTCTACATAGTTGGGCAGGCTCATCTCCCAACTCTGTTCCTTTTGATGATGGTGGTGCAGTAGACACTGCATGGTTGGAGTATAGGGCTTGTTGTACCCCTTTCATCTCTGCTTCAATCCTATCATACATGGTCTCTTGTTTTTCTTCGTTGCGCTATAAAATATCCTCTAAAGTATCTAATACAATGACGATGATGAGGTCGATGTAATCCACCGTGAGCATAGTATGCAACTTGGGATTAGTATCTTTTTACTTCTTCCGTGATGAAAATTTCGTTGGGGAAACCTTTCTTTTCTTGGATGTCTTAGCCTCATCAAGTGGATCCTTAGGTGGTGTTACTTCGCCCTGCTTCTGCTTGTGTTCTTCCCCTTTGTCCTCTTCTTTGTCTACTTCATCACCTCCTCCCCCTCCAAGTGAATCTGAAGCAGTCTCTTGTGATGCATTGTTCAACTCCTGTACCTCTTCCTTCTTCTTCCTTCTACTACTGCTGGGTGCATCATACTCTTCGCAAGTGACTACAAGACTTCCGATGATGTCGGGTCAAACAGTTCTACCTTGTCGACTGGTATAAGGAACTCTACATGCCATTCCTTATTTATTTCTTCCATGTCCTCCTATATGAGTTTATAGTAGGATTGGAGCTCTTCTTTATGTTCATCTCCATGTGTAGTGATATAAATGGAATGTCTATCTATGCGAAACTTCACAAGGGGCCTGCACCTATGGAGGGTATTCAACATCATGCGAGCGAAGGACTCAATAGCCCTCTTCAGCTGTAGGTAATAGGTGTGGAACACCACGTTTGACTTCCATTTCTTTTCCATGTTTCTCTAATACTAGAGAGTAGTGAACTTCGCAGCTAGTGGTTCGGACGACTCAATTTCAGGAAAGGTCGCACCTTCTAGCATCTCCCAAGTAATAAAGGCAATGAGGATCAACAACCAACTGAAATGGAAATCATAGCCCTGATCCTGAACTTTGCGACATTCTTTCTCTAACTGGTTGACGAGGTAGCTCGCCCAATTCATTTGTATCTCTTCAATTCATTTTCCTACGAGGTTGACGACAAACCCCGTGACTTGCGTGGGTTTGTTCTTCCTGACTAGCTTACTAGTGATCAACTGACAAGCTAGGCACACTGCACCATTATGGATGGAGGATACCTTGTAGCCTCGCTTCCCCTTCTTGACATCACCATAGGTATCTTTTATTCGCTACGCCAGGGCGCAATCTACATCTTTCCATGGATAAAATCTTGAGGGTTTGGTCCTTGCATGCTTAATATGGTGATCCGATTTATCAACATCAGATCTATGGTGATGCGTTTGTCTAGCCACAGATAACTTCCATGGTAGCAATACATGAGGAGTTTAACACACGTGTTAACCTCCTGATGTCTGCCAAAATGTGGTATCTTCATCACATTTAGGATGGTGGACCACGCGATGTCCATGCTCCACGGTTGGGGGATTGTCTTTGATTTCTTCCCTATTTTCTTGGTCAAATATTTGTGTGGGGAGAGAATTCCATAGTTCTTGCGATATACCAAGTTGAAGTCATTGATATTCAATGCCGTAATCTCTCCCAACTGTTGTCCAACTGCGTGTATCCCCTTCGGGAGGTACACAGTGATCAATGTGTAGTCGAAGTCCCTCAGGACACTGTCATGACTAACCACACCAACCAGAGGCGAGATATAGTCAGGAAATATAGATGGGCTGAGCTTCGTATTCGCCAAGTTATCGCGATACTTTCTCTGTTTCTCTGTTGCAGTTCTAGAGGGCCCATATCGATGTGAAGTCAATGGTGAGCCTTGAAATCCTATAGTTGATGAGGGCTGTGCCCCTGCGGACATTACCTTCTTAGCCATTATATATATCATAATTTATTCCACATACTTTTCCACTTCACTGTGCTCACCCGACAAACACGCTCGATATCGTATATCTCAAGTAGGCGGACAAATACTCACGGTAACAGAACGGGTGGTGAAGTCTCAGTAAGCACTGCGTGATAAAAATTAGTTCTTTGTGGGTTGGAATACTCACTGTTTGCAAAAGTCTTCTTAGTGAAACATTCGATGGGATAAATAGACAATGTCGTACCAAATTCCTTCAACGGGTCAAAAACCCTCAATCAATACGATTCCATCCGTTATGGCACGGTCCCAACGGTCCAATGGCGATCTTTCTGACCATAACTACATTTCTAGCCATTCTGAAGCATCGGTCTAATGGTCGGGACACCTCCAACGGTCATATTGCTTCGCCATGGCGAAGTGCCAATCTACATTGTTTTGCTATTCTGATGAAGTTCAAGTTCTACAAACCTTCCTTCTGCGAAGTCCTCTCTGGAACTTCCTGCAATTTTTCTAACTTTGATTTCTTCTTGTTGAGATTTCTAGCTTTCTTTCTTATGATTTGAGTCACTAGGTTCCTCTTTCCATTATTTTTCTTATCTCGCCTTGGCATAGTAACTTCTCACTGTGGAGGGTCTTTCATAGGGTTCGAGGGTAATACTTATTCTCTTTCTGGGGTAAGTGCTCTACTCTTCTGTATGGAGGGTTTTTTCAAACTTTCCTGCATTTTCTCCACTTCGCCATCTAAGTCTCTGGTCCTCAGTAGCTTTGACTTGTCCTCTTGTTCTTCCAGTAAGTGCACTATTCTCTCATCCATGAAATCCCTTAGTTCTTTTTTTTTCTGTTCTAGATCTTCCTCTTCTTGTTTCCTTCGTATCTGATCTTTCTCAATCCAGTTTTTTCGTAGCAAAATAGAAAATGGGGTGTTGTTCTCAACAAACTTAACGACCTCAAATTCTTCCTCTGTCGAAGTTCCATGAGATATCATAGGTATCTGGGTAAGTATTCCACATAGGGTTATCATCTTCCCTTTAAGCAATCCTATTCCTCCCAATGAAGGAACCATAACAGTCTTTCCCATAATTTCCCAAGTTCTTTCTATCATGATATTCACCTATGTTTCCTCATCTAGAACACAGTCTATGTTGAAGTCTCCTATTCTTGTTTCTATGCACTCTTTCTCTTTTAAGATCTCTGATAAGTTGATGTCTCTGTGATCATCTAGGGCTTCTTTTATCTGCAATAATACAGTCTTTGATTATTTCTAGGGTTCTATCATATCCTTAGTCTCTTGGCCTTTCTCATGGTTTTCTTGTCTCATGTTCATTTTTTCAACTTTAGCAATCATTCTAGGGAAATCCAAAACTTAATGGTCCATATCTTTACAACAAAGACAACTAGGACCTCTACTAGGGAATTCCTTAGCAAGATGTCTTGGTCTTCTACAACTATAACAAAGAGTTAATCCTCTCTTTCTTTTGAATGATCCCCAACCTTTCCTGTACTGTGCACTGGGATCACAGTGACGAACCTACAAAAATTTCTTTCTAGGATCCTTCATCCATTTGTTAGTCCAAACATTCTTTCTATGCATAGGAATAACATATCTTTCACTATTTCTATTCATTTCACATCTTCTTTCTTCTAGTTGTGCCCTAGTTTTCAAACTAGGACAGAATCTATCAAGCATACCTAGATCCATTCTTTCGAAACAAAAATTTTCACTTATATTACCTTTATCAGAGCACAAAGTTTTAAGATATTACCTCTTTTCTTCAGATCTGATTCCTTTCTTAGCATAGAGCTTCGCAAGTCAAGTAGAATACTGTGCACTAAAGAAACAGATCTACGCATAGAGCTTTCTATTTTTTTCAATTCCCAACAATCATGGTTTCAGGTCTCGGAAACATAACCATTTGTTGGGATAGAGGGGTAGACCCAGGGTTCAACGCTTCAATAACGCACCAATAAAACCCTAACTACCAGCCCTTTCGGAAACACCTGCGAAGTAGATGAAGTCTCACCCGAGGTAGAGGAAGGGGTGGTTGCAAGACTCAAGTGTCTACAACCTAGTTGGGACACGGATCTATGATCACAATACTTAACATAGCACTTAGCAGTTAACATTCATTAGTATTTAACCCTTATTCACATTGCAGTTCAAACCCTAATTATAGAACAATGCAGTATTCAATAAGATCTAACACATCTAAGAACTTAGCACATAGGAATAGATCAGATCTAACATTCATTCACATCACTAAGCACTAAGCTACTATTATCAGATGCATTCAACATAAAGATTACATCACTAAGAATAAATCACATCAATAACCTAACAACCATAATGCACAAAGAAACCACAACACATGATATAAGTGGTTCACCCCAGTGTGGGGCTACGTCCACCAACTCTTCTTCTTATTTAATGTCTTCTTTCAATATTCTTACATGCACAGAACCACAAACCAACTCCGCATAGGATAGGAGATTTGCACGCACCTCACCGGATCCTCCTTCCTTGAGCTAGGTTCAAGCACAAAGCCTTCTTACAGTCTGCACAAAATCTTCTTACAATCACTTGCATTTAGCTCTGCAAGTTCTCAACACACAATATGCACCAAGCATCCACAACTATTCGCACTTAGCTCACCGGCCTCTTCCTACATCGCCTAGATATCTATTTATACATTGCAAGTGGGCCTAAACATGGGTAAACCCATGGGCCGACATCCCATACCCATTACATAAACCCTAAACCCAATAGTCCCTAAAAAGGGGGCGAGATCCCACGATCTTCGCTTCGCCTTGCGCTCTGCCTTCGACCATCCTGTCGAAGTCCAAAAAATGGTCAAACATGACCAAGTTTCTCCAAAACTTGGTCAAGGGCCAACGGTTTCTCAAGTGGAGATGTGTTTATGAATACACATTTTCTTGAACTACAATTGAGGGGCAGGGAAAGTGCAATGTGGACTTCTTGTTGAGTAGACATTTGTTGAAGATTAAGCAATGTATTGCCAAGCATACGTATCATTTGTATCACATCAATATGACTTCTTTCATGTTCTTTGCATATTCTTATGAATGCATTTGTCATAGATTTGTAAACCTTTGTCATATATGAGTTACAATACGATGTTGCAACATATGCATTGAGGACGTACTGCGCATCTGTATTTTCATTCCACATAACTGACATGTCGTTGGAGAAACTGTTGTTCCAGATATGGGAAATTTTTCGTTTAAGGAAAATTTTTGGTTGTTTATGCGTAGATTGTATGGCTTGGATGTACTCATCTTCTGATAGATTTATCTCTGTCAATAAGTCATCGAATCTCATCAAATCATCAAACTCTCATTGTTCTAGAAATGCGAACAAGGATTTATATTTCTCAACAAAAACATTGTCCTCTAAACTAAGTGGCTCTATGATTATTGTTGCTCTCATTGGCGGCATGGGGAATTTGTATCTGCAATGTGATTTTTTTCGTTTTCTACAACTTTTTGTATAATAATGTCTATGAACTTTGGCAAGTTCTGGATCCAAATGATCTATGTTGCATGTTAGGTATTTGTCCACAAACTGCTCGATCTATGAATTGTTTCCAGCTGCATAGACTGGTGCACCCTCTATCCACAACAGTGCGTGGTCATGTTCATTCCCCCTATTCTGGAATTCAGTCACAAAAAAGTAGTCTGACATTTTTCTGAAAAATGTTTCATCATGGCATATCAATTGTTTCAAAGCATTTACTCTATGTCTATAGTAGCAAGTACATGTGACTAACTATTTTCTTATGAGGTAGTCAATGTGATTATTTTCCATTGTATCGGTTTGTTTTTTACGTTTCCTGTTCCTATGCAAGTCAGATACCACAACCACCAATGGATCTCATCAATGCTCTTCACTTGTAAATGTGATGAAAAATGTTGGCGGGCCCAATTGTCGAATCATTGCAAAAATAGTTTTCTTATTTTGTTGCAAATAATCAGGAGAGATGCGAATGATTTTGAAGTCTATGTATCCAATATCAGATTTCATGATTTTTTCTGGTTTACTTTGTACTTGACATCCTTGGCCAACAAATTTCTTCGTTGTAACTGGCCTTTTCTTATTCAGACCCACATGCAAGACAACACTTGCTCTATTATTATGCACATTGTTTTGAAAAACACATTTGTTATGTGTCAGGAGAAGTCATCGCTTGAATGTAGCAACTCAAATCGAACTATTTTATGGTAACTAAATAGTTCTATAATGTCAGTGTGATGTGGATATCCATAGAAGAGTGTTGGGAAGTGATGCAGGAGCATCGCTCCAACTCAACAATGCGCCAGCTAGACAACACATCAAAGGCACATTCAAGGAGGGAGAGGCGTCAACCCCCATTTCAAATTTTGAATTGTAATTAAATGCAATTAAATATGTGTAAGGATGGAAGGGCTAGGTCATTTCCTTTGTACAGGTTGAAGATCTAGATCCATTTCGGACTAGACAACCATTGAATGTAATTTATTGTAATTTAATGAGAGTAGGTAGCTTGGAGGGAAAGGCTCGAGGAGCCCCTCTTTTGTAAAATATCTTTGTATCTAGATTCATTATATTAGACGAGCATGGAAGAGAAATTAGACAAATGAGGTTAGGAAAAAAAGGAGAGAGACGAGACTCTGTTGTAGTCCGAGATTTTGTACACATTGTCACAAGCATTCTGAGATTAATACAAAGAGTAGTTTTTCTTGCATAAGATTCTTTGTGTGTTTCCATGTGTTTTATGAATGTATGTTGTATATTTATGTTAGATTCCATCCGTAGGGATAGACAAAATTTGTTTTTTGTGAGTTTTCTTTGATTTTAGTCTGGGTTCTTTGTGGCTAAATGCAAGGGGTTGGATGATAGAGTGTTGAATACTCTGTCAGCTAGTGAAAAGAGTGCACATCTGAGTTCTATGGAATTTAGGAAAAGATGTGCTAGGAGAGAACACCAGAGGAATTATAAACTCAAAGGAGAACCTCAAGGTTACTGAACACCTTGGAGGAAAGACTGTGAAAAGGAGGGCATGGAGAGAAGACAAAATTGTTGAGGATTCTGTGAAGCTTTGCTAGGAGGGCATCGAGCGAGTGCAAGGAGTGCACAAGGAGAACTTTGTTTCGAGTTCAGAGAAAAGAGAAGTGCCGAGGAAGACATTTTGTAGACTTGTTGAATACTCTGTCAGCTCAACATGGAGTGCTTGAGCATAAGTTGCCAAGAGGGAACTTATATCTCTTCAAGGGACAAAATGGATAGAGACCTTTTGAGGTCCGAGTAGTTGAAGCTCAAGGAGGAAACAAAGTTGTTGAACACTCTGGAGGAAGACTTGTGCAAGGAGTGCACCAGGCCAACACTCAGATGAAGTGTTGAAAGAAAACCATCCGAAGGCTAGTCAAAGCACAAGGAGTGTGCAGGAGTGAACTTATTCCAAGTCCCAATGGTCAGGAGAGACAACATCTTCATAACGAAGGCGAGACCAAAGTCATCAGGATCCCAGAGGAATCAAAGGTTGAGGCCTTAGAAACATTGGAAATCTTCCAAGTCAGGGAGAAATTGCAAGCTCAGGAGAAGGAGCATCGACAACCATTAGATTAGTTGTAAAGGAGGAAATATGGACCATTGAATCTCGCGCCCAGGCACACAGGAGAGTGCGCAAAAGAAAACAAATCTCATTCATAGGATCTGGGAGTGCGTGGACCGATAACCGTTGGATCCAGGGAACATGCACAAGGTTTAACCCTATTGGAGTTGCATAGGAGAGTGGATATCGTGAAGCGCGAAGTCTCGAAACCATTAGGACCATCCATCGAAAGGGGACATGTGGCGAGAGATCAGAATTTCGCTGAATCACAACTCACGGAATTCAAAAGGAAGAGTTACATGAACTCACGAAATGAAAAATCGTGAGATTGATGTGAGTTGTTGGATCGAGACAGGTCGTGAGTCGTTGATCTGATGTAAGAGAGATTTCAAGGATCAAAAGATATGAGGTGAGAAGTCCTTTGACTACGTGAAACACGAAGTCTCGAAACACTTAATAGTTGGGCCCCAGGTCATAGCCCAAAATCAAAGTCAAAAGGGGATAGAGGAAAGGAGATAGCGCCTAAAAGGATTCTCTGATCGGGAAATTAGGAATCAGGAAAAGAAAGGTGAGAAATCCTCCGACTTCATGAAATGAAAAGTCTTGATACGCGAAAGGGAGATCTGAACCATTGGATCGCGGGAGGCTATGGACCGTTGATATGACATCGGGAGTTCAGAGGTTTGGGATTCGGGAATCAGGGTCGGATCATACGCAGAAGTCCTAAAATCATGAAACGTGAAATGCCTTTTGAGAGGCGTGCAGTCATAGCTAGTTGTCGTGTGGAGGAGAAGCTTGCGCCCAGTTCTTGTTCACAGAAGATGAGTTTCACAATGACGTGTGGATTTGTTTGTGGGATTCCAGTAGGGAATCAAAGAGCTAATCCATTTCAGAGAATTGGAACTATCCTTGACCGGGAGGTCAGCCGACCCTGCTGAGGTAGGGGGTCTACACCAGGAAGTTCATTTCCTCAACGAATTTGTCCTTGAATATTCCAAGTGGATGTTTCCCCTCAGGAGGTGAAATTTCGACAATCTTGTCTTACAAGTCATGAATGCACTGTGAATCAGTGAATCCATGCACCAATGTCTCAGCAAGTGTTTCATTCTTCGATTCATCACTTGTATCAAATTCACTAGCAGTTTTGAGAGTCTGTGCAGAGTTGTCATCCTCTTCTCCAAGAACACTGTTAAAGTTCTCATTTATACAAATGTTTTGTGCTTTGTACATGGCTTTGGAACATAATTCTTTTAATGCTTTCATAGCAACATGCACACACACGTTTCCTTTCTGATACACATTTTGGTATTGCAAGCGTCTTTTGAGGGCCATAGCAATTGTCATTGTATTGCTAATGAATTGTGGCAAGGCTTTTTGCACAACATCTAGTTGAACATGGACATTGATAATTGATCATGTTAAACCAATCTGGGGTTGTTTATAGCCCCAGGGCCTGATTTCTGAAAATGAAATTCCCAAAGACACAAGCTTCTCTTCAAGTTTTGTAAGTGCACTTACATATGGTAGTGGTGTATTACATCTTATTTGGTTAGGGGTTGCAAATTGTGGCAGTTTTCCATTTTCAAGAGACCATTTGCATGGAAGACAAATTTTTCCACTAGAAAATGTTTTATCATGTACTATAAAGTGAAGGTATTCTGCTTCCAAATAATGCGTGAAAGACTTACTGTTTTTTGTGAAATTCAATTGATCGCAAATTGCACATGCAATGGAAGGAGTGTCTTTGATTTATTTCAAGTAGGTATGTCTTGCATCTTTGTTCCGTAGGGAAATATGCATAGAAAGTGTTTGATGGTTTTCATTGATAATAGTGCACGGTTTTGCTTCTAGCCCACAGAATGTGATTTTTTCCTCTTGGGCAGTTGCATGACCATTGTGGGATATGCGACCGTACCTGTTTCTGTTGTGTTGTGCATGAACAATCTTTTTTAGATTGTGATATGTTAGTTTCTCTCTAGAATAAAGTGTAGCAATGTATTTTTTTTCTCTCGTGTATGACCTTTTTTGTTAAGCCCTAATATTGGCTCATTACCCCTTAATTGGGGCATATTATATTAGTAATGTTATTTTATTTATGTCGGATTTAGGCCATTAGTTGTAATTATACTTCCTAGTCTCCTATATATACCAAGGAGACATTTTAATTTTGAATCATCTTGTACTTGAACATTTAAGTGGGGTAAAAGGAGGTTTTTCCCTCGAAGAGGCTTATTATCTTAAATTATCTCTTTTTCAAGGCGTTGAGTACCTTTTCTGAGGTTTTTCTATGCTATATTGGTATTTGGTTCTTAGCATATGGTACCAGAGCTCACGGTCTTGGGGTTTCGCTGCTACATATGAGACACCTTGGAATTTTCGCTATAACCTGTTTTCTACAATGTTTCAGAAGAAAAAGCTTGGAGGATATTTAGTAGATGGATCAAGGTATGTTGGATTCAAAATTCATCTCCTGAGGCCTTATTCTTTTGGAGATACAACTTGTACAAGATAGGGTTCTGGAATCATCCTGAAATGAGTCATTGCGACATTTTCGAAATAAAAACTTTTTCGTAACGTTTCAGACCCTGAAATTCGGAGGATATTTACATAAATTAGTAAGGTATCTGTGGTAAAAAGTTCAACTTCTGGGTCATCTCAAATTTGTATATACACCCTGTGTAAGATAGGGTATCTGACTGGTCCTATTGATTAGTCGTAAGAAGGCATTCCAGGTAAAAAAATCATAACTTCTTCCTAGAGTATCCAAATTGAGTGGGACTGGTTTCATTGGATCGTGGACAGTCTGTAGTATTCTTGGTGCGAGTTTCAGAATTTTATATTAATAATTTTGTGTGGGGCACGCTATACAAGTGAGATCTTATGGAAAGGACAAAAATTGGCAAGTTGTGGGGAAGTTACCATAAATTCCACTTGGCACATCCAATTTTGATCAGACCTGTGGCATAACAGAGAAGAAATATCAGAGAACTACATAAAAGAAAGTTTCATACCCAGAAGGGATAAAAGTTGGGAGATACAACAAAAGAAATATTGTCTAGAAGAACCACCCCAAAATCAAGGTTCAAAAGTGATACTTGGCCAACATTCCACCAAAAAAGGGAACTTCTACACCAACTAAGCCTCCAGAAAATCCTACTTGGACTCTTGATGAAGGTGAAGAAATGCATAGGGACATAAATGAGCTACAA
>SNQJ01S0034430.1:17393-30559 GCA_010110895.2 Picea sitchensis | reverse complement strand
CATCTTGTACTTGAACATTTAAGTGGGGTAAAAGGAGGTTGCCCCCTTGAAGAGGCTTATTATCTGAAATTATCTCTTTTTCAAGGCGTTGAGTACTTTTTCTGAGGTTTTTCTATGCTATATTGGTATTTGGTTCTTAACATTTTTCAAGTTGTTATAACTTAGCCTACATTTCTTGTTCAAGGGAAGGATGACCTCATGGAAGCTGGGATGAATTTCACTCCGATTAAATAGCACACGACACTTATGCACATTCGATGTGGTTTGGCTGGAATTGACACTGGACCCTGGACCGACAATATTTCCTATACTACCAATGTTTTTATTTCTCTCATGTATAAACTTTTTCAAGTTGTGATAACTTAGTCTATGTTTTTTGTTTAAGCCTTGTATGGTCTCATCACAACTGGGATGAATTTCACGCATAACCCTTTTCAATTTGTGATAACTTAGTCTACATTAATTGTTTAAGTCCCGTATGGCCTTATCCAAACTAGGAGGAGTTTCATTCTCATTAAAAAGCATGCCATGCAAATGCAGATTCGATGTGGTTTGGGTGACATGGACATTGGATCCTAAACCAGTGATATGTCCAAGCAAAGTTTGATAATGGATATGTGTTGTATCTATTTTCAATGATAGGATGTCAATTGTTCGATCATAATTTGAATCAATAGACTAGGAATGGACAGTGCAATCTGGAAGGGCCGACTAGACTTGGATATTTAATATGAATATGATAGATATCCATTGCAAACATAATCAACCACCCCCCACATTTCCTTTTTCATATGGAAATTCCATGTTTACAAGGTATTCTTGCCAACTTCCAATTTCTAACATATTTTCTAGGAGATATGGCGAAAAGTGTTGATGTAAGCAGCTAAAATCCTATTGGATGTCGCCTATAATTTCATTGCAAAAGGACTGTAAAGTGTAAATCCATAGTGAATGCACATCAAACTTTTCTTCTACCAAACAAAAAATTGCATTGAACAGACTATCTCCACAGCTAGATACAACAGTTGTTGCTATCTGCAAACCATGGCAGTCTATGCGATGCATAATCCATTTCCACTGTGATTCAAGGTCTTTTCAAATGAGGTGCAAGTAAATATGAGGTCCTCCAAGATTTCATATGGACAATTTTCTATACAGTAGTGGTTCATAATGACCACTGACAGTATTGGCATCATGGAACAAGATGCAATATGGATTGCTAGATGTAGTTTTGTTGAATAGTAGATATCTTGTTTTTCTTGTCAATGAACATACTCCAATTGATATATTGAGCCACTTAGAAAACCACCATATACAAAATGTATCTCCCCAAAGTCCCCTCTCATGTGCAGGAAGAATTGGAGATGCTGACAACCACATCTTTGAAAAATACGTAGTGACATCATGTATTCCATGCAACTGCCAAAGAAAATTAGATGCCAATTCATATTCATATGACTCCAATGCCTCAACATCGACATTTTTTAAACAACCCAAGAAATAATCTATCAATCCATTGCGCAGTTCGGTCGAGGAATAACAGTAATGCAGTAGAACCTGAAATGCATCAAAAAGGAAATCGCCTGCAGTATACGAGAATGAATCCAATCTAAAAAGCCCATTGCTATGCAACAACTCATCGATGTTGTTATGTATAATGGAGTTTGTATCTATTTCATATGACTCAACATATATTACTTGTTTCATCTCTTAAACTATGATTTCCAAGTTGTTTCTAAGCTATTTTTAGTTTGTATGAAAATAGAGAAAAGGGGAAAATAAATAAAATGAAAAAACAAAGACAAATAGAAAACTACAATCACGAAACTGCGTACCAATCCCGGTATGTATCCTTCAACCTTCTTCTTGTCAAATTCAATCCCCCCTAGTTTCTACAACAGATGAAAAGAAAACAAACCTACACTGAACAGTGAACCAAACAAAAGAAGCAACGCAAATAAATAACACTATAAATTTGTTGAGCACAAAGATCGATTTGAACCTATTCATGGTGTGCATCCTACAAGATTCTCAGAGGTAGAAGATGTTCTGCAAAATAGAAAGGACATGAAAAAGGAAACAGGTGGATGGAGTTTTTTGACCCAAAGAATAAAAGCATTCCCTGTCACTACACCCCGACGGATGGTTCCCCCTTGTGACAGCTCCAAATTCTTTTTCTAAACCCCTTTGCATTGCAATTTTGGAAATAGCTATGGCACAATATCCAAGATGTGGAAGTTGGCACATGAAAATGCATGGTTTCCAGGAACATAAAATAAGACCACACAGAAAGATGTTCTGCAACATAATTTTGAGTCATGGACTCCTACCATTGAAAAATATTGCTTGCAAGGTGAAAAACACCAAGTATAACAAAAGGAATAACAATTAAACGATGGCACATAAACTTGCCCATCAACAAGGGATGAAAAGAGCTCAACCTCAAAACTTGCAAACCGCAACAACATGTCCAACAACTTGCAAAGTTGAAGAAAAACAAACCAATGAACAACCATGAAGAGGTCCGACTGCAACTACAACACCTGAAGTTTGCAAATTTGAATCAAACAACAACAAGAAGCATGGAACGAACCAACGAACAAGCATAAACCACTGAACTTGTGATGCCAGTGGAGAAAAATATTGCACAATTTCACTGCAAACAACACCATAAAAAATATGGAAAAAAATTGTATTGTAACACATCTGTAATTAAACATTTAAGGATGCGAGACCTGTTAGGTAAACACTTAAGACTGTCAGAACCATTGAAGGGCGTCACCCTATGAAATTTTTTAAGAAAGAATGCAGCGTGGTAGGCCTGCTTACGTACGCAACAATGACAAAGACTCTCGAAGTACACAACAATAAAGAAAAAATCACACATAGTAATAGTAATATAATAATAATAATAATAATAATAATATTAACAATAGTTTGAACATTGGGGAATATGCTAAAAAAAAAATTGACTGAGATGACAAAGTAATATGAAAACTGACTATCCATATGCAATAAGACCTCAAATCTATTAGTACAAACTTTGGATATCTAAACATTTCAATACGAATAATACAAATTATGAAAAGCACCGTACATGATAAAACTTTGGATATGGCAACACATAATTCATTGGGAATAGCGAAGCTGGCATTAAGACCTCAAATCTATCATCCAATCAGATCATGACATATATGGGTTTTTTTACTATATAAAAAATAATGCTTTTACTTATGTAGTTCGAACATTAGAAAGTATGCAAAAATTTGTAGTCAAACCACAAACTAATATGAAGTCAACGAATTGTCAATGAATTATCAATCACTACAGTCCCTCTATGCCTTCCATAGGGACTAATAATAACATGAAGATGAAATCACATAAAAATAAACACGAATCTAATTGAATGAGATGATAACATTAAACATTAAAATGACATGAAATATGTCGCTACTTAATCGAGTGGAGAAACATCACTAGTACATGAAAATGCCAAAGCTATCTTCAAAGCATGTATCCGTGCCCAACCATGCCTAGAGAAGTCATAGCAAGAGTACCTAGGTTTTGATTTTAGTTTATGTGTATATTGAACCACTAACAATCTTACAATTCACTATATATTGAATCCTTGATTCTTTTGGTGTTAGATGTGTATGTTAAACCACTAACAAGATTACAAATCACTATGAAAATCGATATATTATTTTAAATGGACTATGCATGATCATGGACTATGCAAGATCATGGAAGAAAAAATACATATAAAGTATTTGAAATAGAATTATTTAGTTTTTTTGTGTTTTAAACTAACCATTATTTTAAATGGACTATGAATAATCTAGGCCAATCAACACCATATAGTTTACGGGGAGCATGGGGAGTGATCAATGTAAAGGAGAAAACAAACATATAAAGTATTTGAAATATAACTATTTAGATTTTTTTAAAATGTTTTTTATGATTAATTTTAGTTATTTATTTATTTTAATATATATATAGATAGTCCATTGGATGTAGCTTGGGTGGTTGGGAGGAATGATTGTTATCCTCCCCGTCCAGGTTCAATTCCTTGTAAGTGGCATGTTATGCCCTTAAATGAGATATTCTGAACCACCGATATCCAGTTTCGTGAACCACATGAAAAATATATTTTTATAATTCAATATAAGTGAAATGTGTAATATTTATGTTTAATGTTTAGATGACATATGTAATTTAAAAAAAAAAGAAGTAAATATTTGAATATATTTTAAATTTTAAAAATAACAAGTTAATAAAAATGAGATGAGATGTGTAACATTTATATTTATAAATATATATTTCCCTAATATATTTATTGGCTTTCATTACTATGTTTTATTTAGGGGGATTTAAATATAGAAGTAACCAAATGCTTAACAACATTGATGATAACCAATTGAACTAACCCTTTGGGACACACACACACATGTTAATTGAGTCTAGCTTGGGTGGTTAAGAGGAGTTGTTAAACTCCCCACATAGATTCAAATCCACTTGCTATATGTTTACCCCTTTTGGGCCCATTGGGTCTAGTAAGGTATTGCCAATCTCACTCTAGGTTAAATTATTGAGGTTGGGATGAGATGTTTCCAAATATTTTATCCCAAGGGGTTATTTAACTTGAGATCTTGTAATCATATAAATATCGATGTGTAATAAGTGAGTTAAATAAATTTACTTGATATCTTTTAAGCATGGAAAGCTTATTATGGGATTGAAAATAATTGTAAATGAGTTAAATAAATTTACTTGAGATCTTTTAAGCATGGAAAGCTTATTATGGGATTGAAAATAATTTTAATTAGCATACCTTTGGCTATGGGATAACAAAAATATCCTCTTTGAGACTCTTATCAGTCCTATTATCTTATATGGATGTGAATTTTGGGGGTGCAATATCTCTCGAAAATCATGGAGAAAGCTAGAGTAGATCTAAAATAATTTTATAACTTATATAATATCAAAATTAAGGGAAATACACCCTATCATATTGTACTCATCGAAGAGATCATTTCACCCATTGAGACCACAACTATGATTAGGTACTTAATGTACAAGAGAAAGATAAATAACTTGGATGAAAAGAGGCTCCCCAAAATTGCTTCAGACTCTAGCCAAAATCACCAATGGCTCAAGCGAGGATGACATAATGATGCGAAGTCTTGGCTAAATCATTGGGGAATACAAGAAGAAGTTATTCTTCCAAATACCGATGATGTTAAAAATATTGTACAAGCTAAATTTAAGGAGAATCCATGGTGTGATAAACAATTAGAGGATAAAAGAAAATTAAGATATTATAAGGAGGTGACTAACCCTAACCTTGAACATCAAAAGTATTTCTCTGTGTCGACTAGCGTAAAGAAGAGAATCAATATTACTAAAATAAGAACTAATTATCATGAGTTACATACTGAAATTGGGCATTGGGAATCCCAAAACACCATGGAAAGAAAGAATCTATCACCTTCGTGACACCAAGAGGGTTGAAGATGAAAAACACTTTTTCCTAGTGTTCCCTGGTACCTAAATCACATCCCAATTTCAAAACATTTGTGAAAATACCGACATTCCTAAAATTCTAAGTCATCGAAACATTAGTGATCTTGGAGAAAGCCATCTTTCCCTTGAGCCATAGGTTGAGAAAGTGTAGCATTGTGCAAGATTTACACCTCTTGTGAAGCTAAGCCTTGAAATTTTTTCATCATTGTAAACTCACCATTAGAGAGTGATAGATCTAGTTTTTGAGGGTTCAAAGAGCCCTCCCTTAGGAGGAATATGGGATTCATAGTCCCATATTTCTCCTCTTGGTGCACTAAATTCAAAGATTCAATTCTATTGGGCAACCATTCCATGTGTTCAATTTCATGCATCATTTACTTATAGTTGTTTAGTTTATCCTCCATTGTTTGTCATTCTTGTATTTATTTGTATTTTGTTTTCTGATTTGCAGGTTCACTAAATTTCTAACCAATCTTTTGTTCTACTTTGTTGGATTACCAAGGTAGTTAAGGGACTCTCTTTTTCTCACTCTTGTGACAAAAGAACCCAAACAAAGACCATCTGGTCTTAAGGGATTTTGAATATGTTTTCGTAGAAATCTCGGGATTTCCACCAAAGAGAGAAATTGATTTCTCTATTGATTTGGTGTCAAGAGCTGCCCCAATGTCAAACAAACATACATAATGGGTACACCAGAATTGAAGTAGTTGCAGATATATCTTGAAGAGTTGTTAAAGAAGGGGTATATACGCCCAAGTATGTCACACTGGGGAGCCCCGACTCTTTTTGTAAATAAGAAAGATTGGACCTTAAGGTTGTGCATTGATTTTAGATAGTTGAATAAAGTCACCATAAATAACAAGTATCATTTTCCAAGAATTGATGGTTTGTTTGATCAACTAAAAGGTGCAAGAATATTTTTGAACATTGACTTGAGATCAGGCTATCATCAAGTAAGGATAAAAGAAGAAGACATAAAAAAGAAAATGTTCAAGAAAATATATGGAAATTATGAATTCACAGTAGTGCCATTTGGACTATCAAATGCCCCAACAACCTTTATATGCCTAATGAATGGAGTGTTCAAGAGTACCTAGATAAGCTTGTGATTGTGTTCCTAGATGACATACTTTTCTACTTTAAGCCATAAGAGGAACATGAGAGTCATTTAAGAATGGTGTTGTAAGTTTTAAGAAAGCATAAATTGTATGCTAAGATAAGTAAGTGCATATTTTATCAAAAGAAGATTCACTACTTGGGGCATATAATATTAACAACAGTGATAGAATTTGATCCTAAGAAAATAGAGGCTAGAGGATGGCCAACTCCAAAGAATGTGACATAGGTAATCTCATTCATGGGTCTTGTCGATTATTACCGAATATTCATAAAATGGTTCTTAAAGATTTCAAGTCCAATCACTTCTTTGCAAAATAAGAAGTGGAATTTGAATGGAACTTCAAGTGTGAAGAGAGTTTCAACAGTTGAAGAAAATATTGACAAGTGCACCAATATTGAAGATTGTAGATCCAGATGAATATTTTGTTGTGTGCACCAATACATGCAAGGAAGGAATCGATACAGTTCTCAGTCAAAAGGATCATGCGGTATGCTATGCCTGTAAACAATTAAAAGAGAATGAAATAAATTATGCTACCCATGATCTAGAATTAGCAACAATTGTACATCCATTGAAAATTTGGAGAATTTAGCTTATGGGTAAGAAATTTGAGCTAGGGACAGACCACTGTGTTTTGAAACGTTTGTTGAGAAAAACAACACTAAATGTCATGCAAACTAGATGGCTGGAATTTCTGAGCGAATATGACTTCGAAATTAAGCATATAAAGGGAAAGAAAAACCAAGTGGTTGATGCACTCAACATGAGAGCTCATGAAGTGCATATTGCATCCATTAGCATGTACATGATTGATTTGAAAGACAAAATTATTGCAACAACAAACTTATATCAGTGCTATGTAAAAATAAAAGAAATGTTACAAAAAGGTAATTGTTAGTAGAAATTTAATTCTTATGAGATGAAAGAAGATGGAGTTCTTATGTACAAAGGAAAGGTATATGTGCCAAATTCCAGTGAGATGGAAAATCCATTTCTAAGGGAAATGCACTATGTGCCATATGTTGGGCACCCAGGATATAATAATACAATTGCAGCTATGAGAAGCCAATACTTTTGGATGGAGATGAAAAAGGAAGTGGCTAATTACATAGCCATGTGTCTAGAATGAAAAAAGGTGAAGACAAAGCATAGACATCCAGTAGGTTTTCTACAACCATTTCCCATTCCATAATAGAAGTGAGAAGTTTTCATAGTGGATTTTATTACAAATATGCCCAAAGCAGTGAAGCAACATGATTCCATCATGGTGGTGGTGGATAAATTGACTAAAACAACACATTTTATTACATTAAAGACTACACACAAGGAAACAAATATTGTAGATATCTACATGAAATAAGTTGCTAGGATACATGGAGTATCTAAGGAAATTGTTTTAGATAGAGATACAAAGTTCACATCCAATTTTTGGAAGGGTTTGTTCAAGGGGATTTAGAACAAAATTAAATCTCAATACAGTGTATCACGTAGAGTCATATGGGAAAAAATAAAGGACTAATAGGATAATTGAGGACATGCTTAGAATTTATGTGATGGACCAACCATCAAAGTGGGAAGACTATATTCATTTAGTTGAATTTTCCTACAACAATGAATACCAAGCCTCATTGAAAATGAGTCTATTTGAAGCATTGTATGGAAGAAAAATATAACACATTAGTGAGTTGGTATAATCCAACAAACAAAGAAGTTATTGGGCCATAATTGTTAGAGGAAATGGAAGAGTAGATGGAAAAGATAAAGAAAAATTTAAAGGTTGCCCAGGATAGGCCAAAAAGTTATGCAGACAATAATAAAGTGTTTAGATATTTTAAAGTGGGAGAACATGTGTTTCTAAAAGTGAAGGAAAAGAGAATTTTGCTAAGATTAGGAAGTTTCCTAAAGTTGGCAGGGATATGTAGTGGGCCATTTGAAATATTAGAAAAAGATATGGCCAGTTGCATACATGTTAGCATTGCCTGCATCGATGGGAGAGAATAATGTATTTCATGTCTCATTATTAAATAAATATGTTCCTAATCCTAACAACATAATTGATTGGAATGTGATCCAAGTGGAGCACGAAGGGGATTTCCATGTGGAACCAGTACACATATTGGACTGAAATGTTAAGGTTCTCAGGAAAAACAATATAGGGTTGGTAAAATTTCAATGGACCTGCTACGGTCCTAAATATGCTACATGGGAGCATGAAGAAAACATCCAGGAAGAGTACCCACAATGTTTTGGCAATTTTGAAGAAGACAGAATGCAAGACTCCATTTTAAGTAGTTAGAGTTCTAAAACCACATCTCAGAGTCCTAGTCAACTGCATTGGGGACCTCTCTAAATGAATGGGTCATTCCTTGAGTTAGAAGATACAAAATACAATAGAGACATAGATATACGTGGTTCACCCAGTGTGGGCTACGTCCACCAGATAAATTGTGAGTTCCTTCCCTTTTATTATCCAACAAAATGAAGGGATACAACCTACAACTCAATCGTTGTAAATTCCTCTTCTTTATGTCGCAGTATCCTCTCTCAGAATACAATATTCACAATAATAAACAACCGACATACAATTCCCTCATAAGAGAGGGTTTCCTTCTGGGAAAAAAACCCCTAAAAATAACTTCTTCTGTAAGATCTATGACCTTATATTGAACGGTCTAGATTGACTACGAAATTACAATATTTNATACCCCCCTGTTAGAGAATGGGTTCCAAGAATGACTGAAACAAACCTCTACATCAAAAAGATAATCAAGCTCCACAACCAACAATCCACCACTTGGATACTGATCACAACAACTCCACTATTGATTTACTTGTTGGACTATAATCCACCTTAGACCTGGAAAACTTCTCATATTCACCTCCATGCTTGAAGAAAAAATGAAACTGAGTAGGAAATCAATTTCTCCCTCGTTACTCCCATTGTTAACATGTCTGCAGGATTCTGGCTAGTATGTATCTTTTCCAACTTCAAATGTCCATCTTTCAAGACAGATAGTATGAAATGTTACCTGAGTTTTATATGCTTAGTATTTGAATGGAAGGATGATTTATTTTGAATATGAATGACACTCTCACTGTCATAGTACAACCTATTATTCTCCTGCTTCTTTCCAAATTCCTCTATAAACCTTTGTAACTGAATCATTTCTTTACTAGCCTCTGTAGCCGCAACATACTTTTCTTCTATTGTTAATTTTGAAATCCAACTTACTATTGTTCCACCTATAGTAAAAACATACCCAATGGTGTGCATCCTACTATATTTATCACCTTCCATATATGAATCAACATATCTCTATAGAACAATGTCTGAACCTCCAAAACATAATGCATGAGTAGAAGTACCTCTCAAATAAATGAGAATACATTGTATTGCCTCCCAATGTTCTTTACCTAGATTTTTCATATAACTTCTCACAACTCCCACTGCATGTGAAATATCTGGTCTTGTCACTACTACATATTGGAAAATTTGCGACGACCACTTGCGACGAAAGTACTCTTTCGTCGCAACATGCAAGAGAAAAAGTTCATCTTTTCTAAATCTACTGCGTATTCGTCGCAATCTCGATGCCTACAGTTTGACTAAATTATTATGGTCAATGTTCATCTCACGAGCGATGACTGTACATTGTCCGTCGCTCTTGCGATGAACGTTGACCATAATAATTTAGTCAAAATTTACCGTTGAAAATGACCTAAAATAAATAGGTGGAAAAAAAATATTTTTAGGTCACTATCGTCGCAATTGTGACGATAGTGACCTAAAATTGGCCTATAAATTTTTGATGATTTAAAGATGTTGTGACAATCTTGCTATAACAACGACGGTTCCGAAAGGGTATTTTTGTGCGGACAAATGTCGCAGAATGTTGTTAGAGGTGGGGAAAAAAGTAGAGCAGGTGAAAAGGGTGATGGCAGATGTTATTGCCCTTGTAAAAAATGTTGCCTCAGACGTCCCATAAGATTTTTATAGCAACAGATACAAAACATTGTAGGAAATATGGTCACATTGATGGCGGATTGAATGAATATCGTCCCATGGTAATTAGCTATATATCCATTATCTTTTTTTGTTTTGTCAATTTTATATAAAATTATATATATGTATATATATTGTTTGAATGTGTGTTATAGTATACACTAATTTTGCATGATTTTTTGTAATTATAAAGTTAGAGTTGCCCTCTAACTTTCCGCAGAATATTGCACCAAGTATTAGTAGAAATAATGTTGTACAAGTTCAAGAACATCATCATGACCAAGCAAATGAGGATCTCATGGAAGAAGATGATGGGAAAAATCAAGTTAATGATCCCATGGAAGAAGATTATGGGAAAAATCAAATGATCCAAGATTTGTTTTCGCAGTCGGATGAGGATGGGGAAAATGCTGGTATTTATGATGAACCTCTATTAGAAAAGGCAAATAAATGACTTTATGAAGGATCAAGAGCAACTCCGCTACATTGTTGCTGGTGAACTTAAAGGTTATGAATAATTTGTCGAACACTTGTATGACACAGATACTAAGGTATGTAATATGTTTCATCTCATACTCTACATAAATGTTGATTTTTTTATATTTGTTTTTAGTGTTAATTAATGTGTAAAATAAGAATGCATTTTTACGATTAATATTCTCACATTAACTAGTTGTTTGTTATGTTGTATATTGTTAGGTGAATTTTTGTTACCATCATCAAATATTTTACCTCGCACATATCGAGGTTTGCATGCCATTATGAAATACATTGGAATGGATTATCAAACTAAAGATGCATGTCCTAATGACCATATTATATATTATGGACAACATGCTTCGAAAACCGAATGTCTGCAATGTCTTATCAGTAGATATCGAATCGATCAAGTAACAAAAAGGGTGCCTCGAAAGGTTCTTCGACATATTCCCATAATTCCATGTTTGCAGCGATTGTTCAGGTGTGAAAACATAGAACAATTTATGGATTACCATGCACGTAATAGAAGTGAAGATGGTGTTCTTCGAATGCCTACCGATGGTTCTGCATTTAGGGAAATTGAGGAAAAATGGACATATTTAAAAGATGAACCTCGTAATGTTAGGCTTTCATTGGCAACTGACGGTGTTAATCCATTCAGAGAGCTTAGGTCTATTTACTCAGTGTGGCCTATTTTTGTTATCAACAATAAAATTCCTCCTTGGATGTCAATAAAGAGGGAGCACATAATGTTGACAATGATTGTTCCAGGTATTTGTCTACATTAATTATTTGAATTTAACATTTTCATTTGTTTCAATTTTTACATAATATATTTTGTTTATTTATTTAATTATATATATTACATGATATCATTCATTTAGTAATTATGTGTAATTTCAAACAATTAGGTAAGTACCAGGTTAAAGATATGAATGTATATATCGAGCCTCTTATTGATAAGCTACTAAAGTTACGGGCTGTCATCACAATGTATGACATATGTAAACCAATCGGGGAGAAGAAATTTAAATTCCTTGGAATAATTTTATGGACAATTCATGATGCCCCAGACTAACACATTTTTGTGGTATGTATAAGCATTCTAATATTGCTCTTTAATACTATACAATATTTTAATGTTATCATGGTGTATGTTTACTTTTTAAGTAATCTCATCGTATAATTGATATTAATCCATTTGTTGTAGGTCTTCCAACAAAGTGTAAATTTGCATGTCTAGTTTGTGGCCCTAAGATGAAGTATCGTCATTCAAAAAGTTTAGGAAAGATGGTGTTTGATGAGTATAGGAACCTTCTTCCTAAGAACCATAGGTATCGTACTACTAAAAAACATCTTTTCAATGGGAAAGAAGAGTCTGGTTTAAAACCACGAAGAATGACACCTCAACTATGGAGGTTGGAATATAATAGAAATCGTCAAGGTACTCAATTTCATAATGTATCGTAGATCGTGTAATGTTTTGAATGTTTATTTTAATCAATGAATTTATTTTACCGTATTTGATAATTATTTCTGTGATTTCTTTTTTGCTTCATGAAGGCCACAATCATCATGAAGGTATTAATAATGGGCTTCCACGAGGAATGAAATCTTATCCTGCTCAATTCATGAGGTTGCCCTACTATGAGAAGCTAAAAATAGATCATTTGTTTGATACAATGCATATCGAGAAGAATGTGACTGAAACTTTTTGGGGAATCATAGATGGTAGGAGGGACAAAGAAAAAATTGTCAAAATTTGTACTCACATTCAGGAAGCTAATCATGCAATGTGAAGTGTGATATGATATTCAAATAGATCAGATGGAGTACTAGACCAAAATAAGCTTACATGGTTATTAACAGAGCAACAAAGCAATGATGTAAAAGAGGTCAGTCAAAGAATTAAATTTCCCACGGGTTTTGCTTCAAACATAAAAAATGTCTTAATGAAGAAAGACGAATTTGGTGGGGTAAAAACACATGATTGACATACCTTCATTAAGGTAATAATTTTGGTATACATATTTATATATA
>SNQJ01S0034430.1:0-10725 GCA_010110895.2 Picea sitchensis | reverse complement strand
CATCCATCATAATAGATTTGTGTGCTTTTTTTTTTTATGGAACCTAAACTTGGACAATCATTACAAGATTTCAAAGGAAATATTACCAAAGAAACAACTAGGAATGTCTTGTTGAAATGATTTTTATTTTGTTTAATGCTCATTATTAATTACAAACATTGTTTCACCCATAACTAGGATTGTATTTACATTACACTAACATCTAAAATAATATATTATTATGTTTATTATAACATTAAAAGAGAGATTGTCATATTAATTACTACTTTAACATATATATAACAAGCAACTTTGATAGCATCCCAAATGAGACAACATATTAAAACACTAGTATGAGCATTTTGGCATCAGAAGTCGCTCCTGGATTGCGTGCAGGAGCAGAGCCCAACGCCCATCAGTTAATGTCACGATTTGTGTATGAAAGGGGTGACCGAATGGAAGTAAACTCAGACGATATTGTTTCAATTCCAAAACTAGGCCAGGCATGCATGGGTAAGTGAGGTCTTAGACATACTCCAGACAGTGAGTTGTAGTAAGGGTGAGTAGGGGGAAGACTTATATCAGGGAAATGCAAAGTTATGTTGTTGACATCAGGTTTCTAACAGACCATAGGAGAAGGCACTTAAACGCAAGATCGTCTTACATTCAAACACAAAAAACCAGAGAATACAGTGGTGCCACAATGAATCCTTTATCATAACACAACTGCAATAATTCATGTGAATCAGTCAATCATGAACTCCATCGGCATGAGATGAAAACTAGATGGAATAAGGAAACTATCTTTCATAAAACAAGAGATCTTACATACAAATGCATGACCAGAGAACTAGAATGTCTGCTAGAACATTACCATCGGGAGCTTCGCTCTACCATCGATAGATTAAAAAAATACAAAGACCGAGTCTATATACTTAGGAAAATTCACCTCACAGAGGCATTTCCAGTTACCCAAAACTTGGTGTCCCTTCAGTCAAAATCGTACTGATATCTTTCTTTAAGCGCCACCTTAACTACGCATGGCTCCTGTAAGGAGCGTAGCTGAGCCATTAAGTGCTGGGCTAGTGTGCGCAGACTTCTCTGTCGAGTCGAGTACTTCAACATGGTTTCTTTGAAAAAATCGATACATAGGACCTCTTCGCGCAGACCGCTTGCCAGACCCTCCATTCCCTATACTTGATGAATGAAAGGAGGTTTCAACCACCCGCTCTTGCCTTCATTTACTCCAAGTGAGAAACAATATTGAGATCGGACCCAATGGCGCTTGGACATCATGATGATCCCCTCTGTAACTGAACTCGACGCCTTTGGCCTTCTTTACACAACTCCTTTCTTTCCCCTAGTGACCACGGGCTGTGACCAGGTGCTTATTTCCAAGGCGCTTTCGGCGTTTACGAATGTGAAGGAGCTAATCCCTTCTTTTGAAATTGCGATGAGCGAAACTCCGAGACGGCTCAATCTGGTGCCACGCGTTCTTCAAATCTGACGGTCCTAAACTCACTCGACGCTGCCGTGGGCCCCAGGCCCTGGACGTTCTCGTTACTTCGCACATCGGGGATATGATGGAGCTGCTCTTCACACTTTGAAACCGCGATGGGAAAAAAGGCGGGGAGCGTAATCGTGTGCCAGGTGCCCGCTGCAGATGGACGGCTGTGACTGCGCCTCGATACTATGGGCCCGACTTTGGGCGCTATCGACACTTCGGGGTTCAGGGTTTTGCGATACCGAGTGATATGGAACCTTCACCCTTCGAACTCACAACTGCCAAAAAGTTGACGTGACCGGATCTCGTGCCACGCATCGTTTGGATGAACGATTGCGGTTCTTTCTTGCATGTGATATGGGCGCAGTCTATTTGCACTAATTTTGGTGCAACTCTGATATCCACGATTTTACGCCGGCCGTTGATCTGCTCGTAGGGATGGATCCGGATCGTTGACACTATAATCTTTGCCCGCTCGCTTGATTTTAAATCAGAACAGGACTTCCTCTGTGCGTTGTTCTTGGGCACTCCTCGTGCAACCTGCAGACCTAGACATCCCGATGCTGAAGACAAGTAATGTTTCTAACATTAGGCTCCATGGGGGATAGATTCGTCCCTGTGATGCTCTAAGGACTTGTTTTGCAGTTCCAGTTCCTTGCTGTTGGGCTATGGAGTCATCTACTAAGCCAAAAAATACAAATATGAAATAAAAATAAACGAAGAGTCAAAAGAACAATATTTACAAACGAAGGAGCCACCGAAGGCTCAGACAAAACATTTCTTAAGAAAATGCCCATTTACTGGGTTGTTGAAAACCTCTTCACCCTCCGAATCTTGCAACCTGCAGGTGTTATTTGAGAATACTTCAGAGATATTGAAGGGCCCGATCCACAGGGCTTCAAATTTGTTGTGCTTTCCCTTGTCTTGTTTAGGAGCATCCCATTTCATTACCAGGTCTCCTACCTGGAACTCCTCCTTCTTAGATTTTTTATCAAAAACCTGCTTGATCCTTTGTTGGTGGTCTTGAACTCTGATCATTACCTGTTCTCTGGCATGCTGGACTTCTACCAGCTGATGAATTCTTCAGATCATATCATTGGGCTCTTCTTGATAATCCTGGAAGAACTTCGCTACGGGAATCGCCAGCTGAGAAGGAAAGACAACTTCTACTCTGTAAACTAACTGGAAAGGAGAGATGCCTATAGATCTCTTTGTGGTCACTTGATCGGCCCATAGAGTGAACTTCAGCTTCAAATTCCAAGACTTTTTGTTATCCTCCAGCAATCTTTTGATGATCCTTATTAGGATTTTGTTGGAGGACTCTGCTAAACCATTTCCCTGTGGATAATATGGACTGGAGTGAATCATCTTGATTCCAAATTGCTCACAGAATTTGACCAATGGTTTGGCCTTGAATGAGGTTGCATTATCTGTAACGATCTTTCTCGGGCAACCGAATCTTGTGATGAGGTCTTCCAAGAATCCAATAATTACTTTTTGGGAAGCACTCCTGGTGGGGATAGCTTCAATCCATTTGGTAAAGAAGTCTGTGGAAGCCAGGATCCACCTATGCTGCCCACTGGAAGCAGGGTGGATTTCTCCAATAAAATCTAGGCCCCATTGCTGGAAGGGTCCCGAAACAACCACATGCTGTAAAGGCAGAGACTTGAGCTGCTTCTTTCTTGAAAACATTTAACATTTGATACAAGCCTAAACCCTTCTACAGACGTCAGTGAACACGATGGGTCAGTAGTACCCAGCTCTAAGAGCTTTGTGGGCCGTGACCTTCCAGGAATGGTGCCCCCTGCATAGGCCACTGTGAAATTCAACCATGATTCTGTCGACCTCTTGTGGATCCATGCATTTTAAAAGTACTCCCAGGGGGTCTTTCCAGTATAGGCTTTGATCAATAAGGCAATATCTGACCGCCTTGAGCTTCAGAGCTCTTGCTTTGTTTCTCGGCAGGCCATCTGGAGGCCACAACTCCTACATGAAGTATATGCCATCCTTATACCAAGGACATCGGGCCAATGGGGGCTCCCTTTGAGGGTCTCTTTTAGACAACTGACCCTGCTAGATCCCTGAGCATTCGTTGATGAAACTTATCCCCAAGGCTTGGCAATTGGCTTCAACCAACAACTTGGCTAAGCCCTGACCTTTGATCAATTTGGTAGGCCTTATTTCCAGGTCAAATTCCAGGATCTTGGATATCCATTTACTCCTCTTTCGATCAATGTCGGGTTGTACAAGGATGTCCTTCACAGAGGCTGAAGGAACGTATGCAATCACCTTTGAGTGCAGGACATAGACCCTGAAAGATTTGAGATCTTTTACTAAGGCATAGGCCTGCTTCTCCATTATTTCATATCTAACCTCTGCATCTCTTAATGCCTTGCTGAATAAGGCAATGGGTTTCTCTCACCCTTCCTCATTTCTCTGCAACAAGACCACTGCTACTGTATCAAAAGAGGCGAAAGAGAAAATTAGGAAATCTTTCGAATAGTTAGGACTGATCAGCACTGGTGCCTCAGTCAATGCCCTTTTTATTCGGACAGAAGATTCCCTGGGTTCAACGGTCCATTTCAATTCATTTCCCTTCTTGAGCATGGCTGTGATGTGTTTCACTAGCTCAGCGAAATTCGAGACGAATCTCCTCAGAAAATTAATCTTTCCTAAAAAGGCCTGAACTTCCTTCTTCGACCTGGGAAGCGACAGGGTCTGAATTGCCTCCACTCTGCTAGGATAAATCCTCACTCCTTCTGCTAATACTATATGGCCTAATAGCTTCCCCTCCTTCATAGCAAACAAAGATTTCTTGGGTTTCAGGGAAAGGCTGAATCTTCGACATTTTGAGAAGACTTTCCTTAGGTGACACCAGTGCTCTTTGTCGGACCTTGAGAAGACTGTGATGTCATCCAGATAGATCACCATGAACCGATCTTTTTCTCCAATAAAGGCTATGTCCATGGCTCACTGAAATGTGGCTCCTGCATTCATTAACCCAAAAGGAATTTTAGCGTACATGAATGTGCCCCAAGGAGTGGTAAAGGCCGTATTTTCTCTATCTTCAGGCATGATCGATATCTGATTATAGCCAGAAAAATCATCGATCATGGAAATCCTAGATGCACCGGTTACCTTCTGTAATATGTGCTCCATGTTGGGCAGGGGATAATTGTCTTTCTTTGAGCTCCTGTTCAGGTTCCTAAAGTCGACACAAAGCCTGATTTCTCCACTTTTCTTCCTTACCGGAACCAAATTGGCCACCCATTCAGAATATCTTAGGGGGACGATGATCTGGGCCTCCAACAACTTCTTTACTTCTTTCTCCATGACAGGAAACAACATGGGATTTATCTGTCTTAGCTTATGCCTAAATGGCTTAGCCTCTTCCTTCAGTGGGATCTTGTGTTCAATGACGCACGTGTTATATGTCTTGAGGTCTTCATAGGTCCATGCAAAGACATCAGCAAATTCTTTCAGCAATTCAGTATATTCGGCCCTCTATTCTGTGGTCAAACTGCTTGACAGCTGGACAAACTTAGGCTCCTTCGGTGTGCCAATGTTTCACTCGGCTGTATCAACATATTCATCTGAAACCCTACCCTTTACTGCCACATCATTCCCATCGAACAATCTTTCTAAAGGAATAAGTCCCCTCAGAATGTGATTTCTAGGTAGCTGAATAATCTGGTGGTTAGCAATTTTATTTAAAAACACCTCAGGGTGAGGGTCACCTTCTGTGTCAAGGTCCTGATCAATGTGAAATGCAGAAAATTCATCAACAGATTGGAGAAATTTCTTGATTTCCAGATCATCTTCGAATACCTTCCAATGCTTGACATTGTCCGGTACAGAGGGCCTATGTTTTATTTCAACATCAGAGTTGACCATAGGTGGCAGAGGAACTTTGAGAAAACTGGCTGAGACAGATAAAGAATCGGCTACAACATTATCCTCCCTTGGAATAAAAGAGATATTGAAGGCTGAGAAGAAATTGTCAATTAGGTCCCATGCTTCATTCCTGTAATTTCTGAGTCGAGGGTGCTTAGCCTGATAAGCGCTTCTGATCTGTTGGACCACCAACTCTGCATCTCCGAACACTGCTATCTCCTGAATTCCTAGAAAAAGGGCTTCATACTCTGCCACATTGTTGGTGGTTTCAAATTCTAATTTGTATGACAGAGATACAGTTTCCTAAGCAGGTGACACAAAAAAAACCCCAACACCAACGCCTTCCTTGGAACAGGCTCCATCGAAAAAAAAATTCCAAACGGGGGTGAAGGAAGGAGGAAGTTCACGAGGAGAGGTGGGTTTATTTCTGAGTTCAAGAGGAGGCTCGGGAGCATGAGTGAGTTGCAGCACACTGGAACCTAAATCAGTGTCTAAGGAAAAAATGGGATGGTTGGTACGGTTGGCCTCATCACTGATTATATAGGCCAGTTGGGCTTCCCTGTATAGTCTTCGATGCTCTCCTCCAAACACTGGGATAGTAGCATATGTGAGGTCCATATACAAGGTTCCCCCCAGTATTTTTATCCAAGATATTGATAACAACATACCGAACTTGGGGGGGACATCAGCCATTACAATATCCATGACCACACTTTTCATGGGCAACTGAAACAAGGTCACGACTAGGTCTTTGATAACCCTGAGACATTGAACTTTCCTGGAATCGAAGGAATAGAGGTCATGATAGGCTCGGGTGACTTCGAACCCTAATTCTTCCATGATAGTTTTAGGCATGAGGTTATGAGAAGCCCATGAATCCATCAAGCAGTTGTGCAGTACCTTGTCATGTATGTTCAAGGAAGTGTAGAAGGGAGGGAATGAGTCATTTCTATCTTCGACCATAGGACCTAAATAACTGCAGGCTTTTCATCTTGCAAATTAATGGAGTCCATGGGAAGGCAAGAGACCTCAGATTGTAAAATCTCAGAAAAGAGTTTCTTGAACCCTTCTTGTTTGATCAATTCGGTTAGGGGCACAGGAATCCTGATCTTTTGAATTTCATGCTCGAAATTAAAAGAAGATGTAAGCTTTGGAATTTCTCTTATTTTGGGAACATGACTCTGGATTATGGGAGAGAGGGGTTGGGGCTTCTTACCTCTGTGACTGTCTGCTACTTCATTAGCAGGATTCTCTATTCTAGTAGGCTGCTCAGGGACATCAGGTGCTACTATTTTCTTCTTGGAACGCAGATCATACCTTCCTGGGCCGCCACTAGTCTTGTCTCCCTTGCTCAGTTCATTTAGCTGACTGTCCATGAGAGACTCCTCATAGGATGATTGAGTGAGATGAGGAAAAGGAGGAGTGTCTCCGAAGAAATGGATTTCAGGATCAAGCTCGTCTTTTTCTCCTTCTTCCCCCTCGGCCAAAAAATTGTTTTGAAAAGGGGCCTGAATCTTCTGGTCTTCTCTGTCTCTTCCCATCTCTCTTTGCATATTCGGGGGAGTAAAATTGTTCGGCCTCCTGAAACCTCCTTTGTTTTTGGCATTCTGAGGGCCCTTGTATGCTTGCCTCCCTTCCACCTTCATTCTCTCCATCTCTGCAGACAGAGACTTCACCATCCTGGTCAGTTCATCCACTTGAGGGTGGGGCACCGATGGTCCAGAAGTCGAGGCTTCCGACCTTCCCTTTCTTCTATCTGCATTGGCCTTGTTCCTCAGTCTGTCAGCTGCTAACACATTGGATTCCACCTCTATGGCCACATATTGCAATTGAGTTAAGGAGGTGGCTCTTCTTTCTCTCAATAACAGACAGAAATCGGGGCCAAACGCACTAGCATAAGAAATCTTGGCTGAGGCTTCTGAAGGCTTTATTTCGGCAGGGATTTTATTATACATATTATTGAATCTTTTGGAGAAGTCGGAGATGGACTCTCCTTCCATTTTCTTCAGGGATACAAACTCTGTCATGTAATACATGAAATATTTCCTATCACCCCACTGCCTTAGGAAAGCACTATCCAGGGCTTCGATCCCAACGATAGATCCGGGGGGCAATCCTCAAAACCATTTTCTCACCTCGCCATCAAGGCTCTGGACGAAGACTCTCATCCATACATATTCATTTTCAATGTTGAGGTTGTTTGTGTAACTGTAGAAAGTAGCCAGGTCCTCTTCCGCAGTTACATCCCCTTCTCCGGTGAACTTGGGCATGTATTTCAAGTAATCTCTAGTAGGGAGAGGGTTCATAGGGTGGGGTAGAACTAAGGGAGCATATCTGGCAGCGACTATGGCGTCCATTCTATTCAGAGGGGGATTAGCACCAGCCATAGGAATATTAGGTGGAGGAGAACTTGGAGGATAAGGAGTTCGCGAAGGGGCTACTGATAATGAGTCCAGAAGTGGGGTGGGGAACAAGAGGGGATTTAAGGAGAAGGCTAACGAGATCAAGTCAGAAGGTGCTTCTTTTTGTGCAGGAGTGGTAAAACTAGGTGTGGGGAAATCTTCTGCGGTCCTGGGTCTGTGCCTGGGTACAACTTCAGGGGAGAGGGGAGTGACAAGGGTTTCTCCCTCCAATCCCAGACCAGGAGGGGAAAACTCAGCAGGAACACTCTCGAAGTTTAGGAAACGGGAAACCTCTGAAGGAGGCCTATTGAGAAACTGAGGAGGAGAAAATGGAGTTCCTACAGAAGGAGATGGCGGATTACCTGGTTTGGTGATGGAAGCTTCTTCTTCAGAGTTCTTCCCTTTTCTTAGAACCACCTCCAGATCAGTTTCGGGTGTAGCTAGAGGCAGTTGTGGATGAGACAGCGTGTGTCTGCCTCTGAAAACCACAATTAATAGAGCAGGTTCTCCCCAGCGGATTCGTCACAATGGAGTCACCAGGTGCACAGTAGCAATATTCAAAGGCTCTGATACCCAATGCACCTTCGGAATCAGAGGTTCAATGTCGTTCAATCCCAGGGAAAATTTTCAACTTCGTCCCCAGCAACGGCGCCAGAAATGTTAGCGTCAGAAGTTGCTCCTAGATTGCGTACAGGAGCAGAGCCCAATGCCCATCAGTTAATGTCACGATTTGTGTATGAAAGGGGTGACCGAATGGAAGTAAACTCAGACAATATTGTTTCAATTCCGAAACTAGGCCAGGCATGCATGGGTAAGTGAGGTCTTAGACATACTCCAGACAGTGAGTTGTAGTAAGGGTGAGTAGGGGGAAGACTTATATCAGGGAAATGCAAAGTTTTGTTGTCGACATCAGGTTTCTAACAGACCGTAGGAGAAGGCACTTAAACGCAAGATTGTCTTACATTAAAACGCAGAAAACCAGAGAATACAGTGGTGCCACAATGAATCCTTTATCATAACACAACTTCAATAATTCATGTGAATCAGTCAATCATGAACTCCCTCGGCATGAGATGAAAACTAGATGGAATAAGGAAACTGTCTTTCATAAAAAAAGAGATCTTACATACAAATGCATGACTAGAGAACTAGAATGTCTGCTAGAACATTACCATACGGAGCTTCTCTCTACCATAGATAGATTACAAAAATATAAAGACTGAGTCTATATACTCAGGATAATTCAGCTCACAGAGGCATGTCCAGTTACACAAAACTTGGTGTCCCTTCAGTGAAACTCGTATTGATATCTTTCTTCAAGTGCCACCTTAAATACGCATGGCTCCTATAAGGAGGGTAGCTGAGCCATTAAGTGATGGGCTAGTGTGTGCAGACTTCTCTGTCGAGTCGAGGACTTTGGCATGGTTTCTTTGAAAAAATCGATACATAGGACCTCTTTGTGCTGACTGCTTGCCAGACCTATACTTAATGAATGAAAGGAGGTTTCAACCACCCGCTCTTGCCTTCATTTACTCCAAGCGAGAAACAATATTGAGGTCGGACCCGATGGCACTTGGACATCGCGATGATCCCCTCTGTAACTGAACTTGGCACCTTTGGCCTTCTTTACACAGGTCCTTTCTTTCCCCTAGTGACCACGGGTTGTGACCACGTGCTTATTTCCAAGGCACTTTCGGCATTCACGAATGGGAAGGAGCTAATCCCTATTTTTGAAATCACGATGAGCGAAACGCCTAGATGGCTCAATCTGGTGCCACGTGTCCGTCAAATCTGACGGTCCTAAACTCACCCGATGCTGCCGTGGGCCCCAGGCCCTGGACATTCTCGTTACTTCGCACATCGAGGATATGATGGAGCTGCTCTTCGCGCTTTGAAACCGCGATGGGAGAAAAGGCGGGGAGCCTAATCGCACGTCAGGTGCCCGTTGCAGATGGGCGGCTGTGATTGCCCCCCGATACTGTGGGCCCGACTTTGGGCGCTATCGACAGTTCGGGGTTCGGGGTTTCACGATACAGAGTGATATGGAACTTTCACCCTTCGAACTCACGACTGCTGAAAAGCCGACGTGACTGGATCTCGTGCCACGCCTCGTTTGGATGGACGGCTACGGTTCTTTCCTGCATATGATATGGGTGCGGTCTATTTGCACTAATTTCGGTGCAACTCTGATATCCGCGATTTTCCATCGGCCATTGATCTACTCGTATGGATGGATCCGGATCATTGACACTATAATCTTTGCCCACTCGCTTGATTTTAAATCAGAACAAGACTTCCTCTATGCGTTGTGCTTGGGCACTCCTCGTGCAACCTGCAGACCTAGACATCCCGATGCTGAAGACAATTAATGTTGCTAACAAGTAGAGACCGAAAACATGCCTAACATGCCTCATTTTCCATCAAGAACTCCTTTTGGTCACATGGTTCTCCATAATAACTTAAAATAACTAAACAAATAAAACCTTTGATTAAAGTTTTTAACAAATATTAATTTTTTAAATGTCAATTATTATTTTATGTTAATAACCTAGATTACATAACCCAATAACCTTTAACAACTCTTAACCTACTAAACCACAACCTCTAAACCCATTAATACCTAATGGCCCTTAACCCACTAACTCTTGATCTACTAACCTACTTGAACTCCAAAACCATTAAGCCTACCCTACTAACCTTTAATTTCCTAACACACTAATCCCTAACCCACTATCCCATTAAGAACTAATGCATTAAACTCTAATGCACTAACCCCTAACCCACTAAGTACCCATTATGAAATAATGAACTAAACCCTAATGTACTCATTTACTAACCCCTAACTTTTAATACACTTACCACTAACTCATTGACATTTACATTCCTACATATTAACACTCTAATACCTAACCTGAATGGTTGGGAGGTAGGTCTC
This sequence comes from Picea sitchensis, assembly GCA_010110895.2. Lineage (NCBI taxonomy): Eukaryota > Viridiplantae > Streptophyta > Pinopsida > Pinales > Pinaceae > Picea > Picea sitchensis. Next base: position 11 of record SNQJ01S0034430.1, on the reverse strand, counting down.
TCACTCTCCTC
>SNQJ01S0034429.1:56079-68004 GCA_010110895.2 Picea sitchensis | reverse complement strand
TTCAAGTAGTGAATTTAAATATTGGTGGTAAATTTATTTGTACAAACAAAATTTGTAATTTTAATTAATATAACTAATTTCAATAAAGATTGAATAACCATATTTTACTAAAAATAAATCAGAAAAAAATCAAGTAGTTGATCAAGTTTGTTAAACTAAAAATAAAATGTGCTCTCATGGAAAAGCAAAGCTCACGGAGGATAATGGGAAGCTTTTAGGGAGGATAATGGGTAAGTGACATTGAAAGCTCAATATTATTAAGGAATAGAATTCAGGTGAAAATTGGATATGATATAATTGTAGTTGGATTTCAATTTATAGTTGTTAATGGTAAGGTAAGTGATAATAAGTGATAATAAGAGTTTAGTATTCTTAACAAAAATATATATTGGAATTTAGGTGAAAAATGAATATAATATAATTGTAATTGGATTTCAATTTATGGTTGTCATCTCAATAGTTCAATGTTCAATAATGAAGTGATATTTGGAAAAAAATGACATTAGAATTAATAAAATGTAATGTAAGCAAAGAGTTATGATATAAAATACATATAATTACACAGCGATTAATTGATAAAGATGAAGAGTAAATAAATTAAAGGTATAAATGGAAAAACAATAGATATAGAAAAATTAAAACAATGTTGTTTTTCAAAAATAAAATTGATACAGTTAAAATGATAAATAATAATAAAAATAAAAATAATGATCATCTAATTTAAGGTCATAGCCTACTTAGATAGTGTAATTTATGTATGAGAACCCCTTGTTTTTGGACAAGAGACCCCTCTATGTAGTGATTTCTCTCCTTAAATGACAAAGGTGTACATATCCTACACCGTACCCTCTTCATCTTAGAGCCCAATTTGTTTTCTTATTGTTATCACATATAGTTGTTAAGGGAAGCAGGTTGTCCAAGTTCACGGCATGCACAAGAAACGACAAAGCGCAGTGTTCAGAGCAGTCCATTTCAGGATTGAAATGCAAGCAATAGGCGAGATCAGATTTAGCGGCAGACATTCCTGAGAATATCAGATTGGCGGTTTGCGGGAATCGGGGGTTCAAAATATTATTAAAGTTGTTTGTCAAAGTGGCCAAAGCCATAAGTGTTGAAGGGCCGAAGTGAATCTGGACAATCCATCGACAGGGCCACACGTCATCAGATCATCCTCCAGGAGGTATTATTGTTCAATGTCATAAGTAGCATCCCCCTCCCCCAGGGCACAGTTTGGCGGATTCTAAAGTTGGCGGGCGGTTGAGGTTGGCAGTGGCGCTAAATCTAGCGAGTGCGCCCAGATCTTTGATCGGGACTAGATCAATGGCCATAGTCCATTGCGGGGACGCGAGGTGCTCGGGCGATAATTTTCTTGAGCGGTCCTGCAATTGAAACCGTGGTTTGGAAAAAGTAATACGTGGCAAAAGGTGGTGGATTGCGGGCTCAAAAGCGGTGTGAACCCAAACCACCTTTGAGCGGCCCTGCAATCACGTGTTTATATGGCGTCCTATCTGAGAGCAACGTGTGGCCGCCCCCTTGGCATTAAGCCACGTTTCAATCTCGATGCAGGTCGTTAATGAAAGTGAGAGAGGTGGTTGAAAACTCGTCTCACCCCATAAATGGAAAACATGCAGAGAGCAGTCGTAAAGGTAGACTATCAATTATGGACAGATTTTTATGTAAAGCACATAATTCCACATGGCTCGCATCTAACATGAGGAGGTTTGCACAACCTGACAGAGCAGGCGTCGACTGGAAACTTTGAATGCAGGGGTCTGATCATGCTCTTGGTAGTTGCATCAGTTTTGAGTATATATACTCAGTTTTGATATTTTGTTATGGTTGAATGGTTGAACTAGGCTCCCTGCTATTGTAATATTTTTGTGAAGAACACTGGTTCTCTGGTTATGTATTTGTTTTTGAGAAATCTTGGTTAATCTAATTCAACTTTCTTGCTCCATCTTATTTGCCTCTGATACTAAAAGATTTCATGATTGACCGATTCACATGGATTGTTATGACTGTATTATGATAAATGTTATATTATAGTGTTGTTATAATTTCTTTCAGTTTCTTTGAGATTTAAATTCAAGAGGATCTTGCGTTTAAGTTTTTCCTCCTTAGGCTGTTGGAAGACCTGATGCCCACATCATACCTCTACAATCTCCTCACTAAAGTATTCTCGTTATTCACCCTTACTCCAACTTACTGACTGAAGTTGATTCCAGACCTCAAATGTGTGTGCATGCTAGTCCATATTTATGAGTTAGAACGTTGTTATCATTGAGTCTGCGCCCATTTGACCTCTTTAAAACCAACCTGTGACATATAAACTGATGCGTATTGGGCTTACCTTCAATGCAATCTGAAGGTGACTTCTAGTGCTAACATTTATGGCATCGTTTTCGAGGAACGAATTGAAGACTTTTCCTTGGGTAGAACGACAATGAATTTATGATTTTGAAGGTGCATCAGACATCAGAACCATTCAAGATTTCACTTGCACATGGCGACTCCACTGAGGCGACTCCACTATTTCAGTACGGCTGCTTCTAGCTACACATGAAGCTCCCTGGGAGAACGCAACAATCGGATCTGTTATTTGATGGTGAACAAAGACCAGACACACTCATTTTGCACATCATTCACCTGGTGACTCCATGGTTGAAGACTCGATTGGTGACTTCACTAGTTCGAAATGGACAAAATCTTGGCTCAGAGGTTTGCTCCTTTTAATTTTTTTGTTGTTCCTGGTTTCCTAATGTTGTTCCTACTCCGGACGAGTGGGTTGATTTTTTGCCCATATTTAGAGAACACAGAGATGACAACCCTGTAGAGCATCTCCGTGAGTTTCATGAACTCATGAATCAGTGGGAGATACATCATGAGGATGTATTAATGAAGATTTCCATGTTCTCATTAGACGGGGATGCTCGTGAGTGGTATCGATCCTTGCTCCCTGCTAGCATATTCTCCCTGAGAGAGTTTCATGCAACTTTCAATACTCAATGTCAAAAGTTTTATTTCTCTGAGTTAATTCGTAATAGTTGTTGTGAGGAATATAGAAATGGTGTTCAGAACATAGTTCATTCTTGTGAAAGCTATGAGGATGAGGGGTATACCTCGGAGGAGTTGATAAATCTGGTAAAGTCACTTTCTGCAGGAATGGAAAAATTGGAGGCAGGTCGTGCTTGTTGCTCTTATGAAGGAGATGCAGAGGATATTTCGGTCCTTGAAATAGATGTTTTTGGCAGCCCTGCTTATGATGAAGAAGTGATTTCAAATACTGACCAAGAGAAACCAACTTTTGATGAATATCCCAATGAAGAAGAGGAAGATCTAGAGGGACAGTTTATCTCATGTCCAGAGCCTATCAGTGATAAACCATCGCCCGGAACCAATCATCCTGCATCGATTGTTCACTCACATGTTCTTACCAAAGATATTCAGCCCTGTGTGAGCAGCTGTGGAGCAGATCGGGTTGTCTGTTACAAATTTTCTGGAGTTTTCCACTCATTCTATGAGCTTGTCAGTGAGTACTTGGAGTGGCATTTCCTTCATATCTTGGAGCCACCCAACTTGATCTCAACTTCATCCTTTGGAGAGAAGCTGAAGGATGTAATCGTTATGTTGTCACGGTTGCATTATTTGTTATTGATCACTGACAGAGTAAAAGAGCTTCCAGTCAGGAGGTTACTTGAATGGCTATGGTGGAAATTTGTTTTCACCTAGCACCATGTAAAAATCAATTAGTTTAGGATTGTACATAAATAATCTCCCGTGGAGCCCATGTGTGTTTATTTTCATCTTTTTTTACTTATCGGCCTGTATTCCTCAGCAAGATTTTTTTTTAGCATGACTCCATAGCCCAATGCATAAGGCGACTGGAACTGCTTATTCTTGGCAGCTCGCAGGGAGCATGCCATCCCCTGTGGAGACAAATGTTATCACATATAGTTGTCAAGGGCAGCAGGTTGTCCACGTTCTTGGCCTGCACAAGAAACGTCAAAGTGCACCATTCAGAGCAATCCATTTTGGGATCGAAATGCAAGCAACAGGTGAGATTAGCTTCAGCGGAGGACATTCCTGAGAATATCAGATCGACGGTTCGCGGGAATCGGGGGTTCGAAATATTATTAAAGTTGTTTGTCAAAGTGGCCAAATCCAGAAGTGTCGAAGGCCTGAAGTGAATCTGGACCATCCATCGGCGAGGCCACAAGTCATCAGACCATCCTCTAGGAGGTATTATTGTTCAACGTCAAAAGTAGTGTCCCCCTTCCCCAGGGCACAGTTTGGCAGATTCTAAAGTTGGCGGGCGGTTGAGATTGGTAGTGGCATTAAATCTAGCGGGTGCGCCCAGATCTCAGATCGGGACTAGATCGATGGCCACAGTCCATTGCGGGGACGCGACGTGCTCGAGCGATAATTTTCTTGAGTGGTCCTGCAATTGTAACCATGGTTTGGCCAAAATAATACGTGGAAAAAGGTGGTGGATTGCGGGCTCAAAAGAGGTGTGAACCCAAACCACCTTTGAGCGGCCCCACAATCACGCATTTATATGGCGTCCTATCTGAGAGAAGCGTGTGGCCATCCCCTTGGCATTAAGCTGCATTTCAATCCCGATGCAGGTCGTTAATGAAAGTGAGAGAGGTGGTTGAAAACTCGTCTCACCCCATAAATGGAAAACATGCAGAGAGCATTCGTAAAGGCATTCTATCAATTATGGATAGATTTTTATGTAAAGCACATAACTGCGCCTGGCTCGAATATGACATGAGGAGGTCTGCACAACATGACAGAGAGGGCGTCGACTGGAAACTTTGAGTATATATACTCAGTTTTGATATTTTGTTATGGTCGAATGGTTGAGCTAGGCTCCCTGCTATTGTAATATTTTTGTGAAGAAAACTGGTCTCTGGTTATGTATTTATTTTTGAGACATCTTGGTTAATCTAAGTCATCTTTCTTGGTCCATCTTATTTGCCTATGATACTGAGAGAGTTCATGATTGACTAATTCACATGGATTGTTATGATTGTATTATGATAAATGTTATATTATAGTGTTGTTATAATTTCTTTCAGTTTCTTTGAGATTTGAATTCAAGAGAATCTTGCGTTTAAGTTTTTCCTCCTTAGACTTCTGGAAGACCTGATGTCCACAATAGACCTCTACACTCTCCTCACCAAATTCTTCCCTATATTCACGCTTACTCCAACTTACTGGCTGAATTTGATTCCAGACCTCAAATGCTTGTGCATGCTAGTCCAAATTTCTTAGATAGAACGTTGTTATCATTGAGTCTGCGCCCATTTGACCTCTTTAAAACCAACCCATGACATATAAACTGATGGTTATTGGGCTTGCCTTCAATGCAATCTGAAGGTGACTTCTAGTGCTAACACTTACTATATAATTTTTTTAGTTATTGTGGTCACTTTGTTTTCATTTTTCACATTACAAGTATTAATTTTTATTTCATTTTAATTTTAATCTTGCCTTAAGCACCTCACTTATGGAAAAGATAAAGGTATTGAAGGGTATTGTTCACCCCTTAATAGTCCCCATCCCATAAGGAGCGAAACCCCCTTTTTATTTCTATTTCATGAATGTTTTTCATGCTTATCTAATGTGAATTAACCTTGAGACATGTTCATTGCTTTTAGAAACATTGGTTTTATGTGATTGTTTTCCTTCCATGGTATGAATTATTGAGTTCTCTCTCAATGGTGATCAATTGATCTACCCACATGATGAATCTTTGATTGAATGTTTGAGATTAATTTGATATTGTCACTGAATGATGTTTGGCCTCTTGGTTGGCCTTGTTTGTTTGGTGTGTTTTCATTGCCACCATACTTATTGTGAGAGATTACTAAGAAACCATTCAAGTTTAAAGTTGTAATGTGTACATAATGGGATGAAAGTATCAGTGCTTGAGATACAATTATGGGAAATAATCATAACATTTGTATGCATAATTTTTATGTGTGAATACTTAACATAGATAAGCATCAAGTGATATTAATTGACCCCACCTATACTAAACACATCGTATATTCACAAATGTTTAATGAAAAGGTTACTAGATCATGTTAATTAACCATTATTTGATGTAGTAAAGTGATACCTAGATAATTCAAGCAATAAGTCAATATCTTATGGAAACAATGTACTCATTTCATCACTTGATAATATTCAACAAGCAAGAAATTAATGTTAAGTTTAAAGAAATCTAGGAGATGAACAGAGATGGAATCTAATTTGTTTTGACCATGGATACTTTTATTTGTGAAAAGAAACATTGTTTCTTGAAGCAAAGTGTGCACCTTAACAAAATGGTATTCTTTTACAAAAATGCTTATTTATCTTCAAAGAAAATGAAAGAAGTTGAAGATGTGTGATAATATTAAAGTTAAAGAAATCCTTGATGTGATTCCTAATGAAGTTTAAACATATTGACATCCTGTCAAACTCATGGTGAGCTTATATTGTATGTTTTTTAATCCATCCACTCATTATTATTCGTTGTATTCGAAAGTATGAATTTCTATAAGCTAAAGAGCTCCAAAGTCATTCAATGAATTGAAAATCATTATTCAATGTCTATAAATCTCATACACCAGTATCATTAATCCAACAAAGCTTAGACAAATACATTTTGAACCAAGGGCATTCTAGGCACTGCATCTTAGTGATGGGAAATCTAGGACAAAATGTAGCAATCCAAAGCTTCCTAGGTGGGAATGCAACCTTTAGTGGATATTTCCCTCCACATGAGGTAAAATTAAGTTCCCCAAGGTCAAATTACATTGCTTGAATCCATGCAATAGAACACTTGGTGATCTATTTTACTTATGGAAGCAACCTTTGAATTCATTTTCTATCTCCATCCACCCCAAGGTGAAACACATTGCAAAGGGAAGTGTAACAAGATGGAAAGGCATCAAGTGATGAAACTTTACCTTATGAAGTCAAAACTCACTCAAGGGTGGTTGCAGAAACATGTCAAGACTAGAAGTGATGCACTTTTACCTAAGGGAGATAAAACACACTTAGTGGGTAGTTTAAACAATGCATCAACACAACCAATGGTGCATTCTTTTTAGGGAAGAAAAAATACACTTAGTGGGTAGTTGCAATAGCGTGTTAAGGAAGTTGTTGATGTGTTTATCATCAAGAATCCTTATTAGACCTCATAATATCTAAAATCATGCCTAGGAATCCAAATCACATCAGTTGGTTAGTTGCAACAACATGTTGAGGAAACTAATGATCAACTTCTCCTAGAGAATTTACATGAGACCCCGTCATTTCTAACAACATGCATAAAAGTTAAATTAAGTCAATTGCATAGTTATAGCAATGTGTAAAGGAAATGAATGGAACACTTATCTTAGATATTCTTGGAACATCAAGTTCTGATGGTTCATCGCACTTCTCCTGGAATTAGTCGGTTGAGCGGTCGACGTACATTTGGAAACAATCGATCAAGCGATCGACCAGATATCTACATTAGTCAGTCGTGTAGTCGACAAGCATGTAAGCCGGACAATAGACTAATATTCAAAGATAGTCGGTTGGTGGATCTACCAGCCAAGATGATCAGGTTGACCAACCTTATCGAGCCAACTAGAAAGCACAGATTTGACGGAGTCAAATCTAACCACTGACAGTTATATGTGGACAAGATCTTCCCGATTCTAATGAATTTGGTTAGATATTGAAGATATAAATAACATGCTTGATGGGTCATTATCATCATGCCAATATCCTTGTTGTGTGCAAGATGCCCAACATGTATTATGATGTTCTAATCACAACGCATTGTGCTTAAAGTTTGTAATGGTGTCTTTAAACACCACCTCTTATCTTTGAAAACTTTTCCCTCTTTGATTATCTGAAGTTATGTTTATCTATTTTGTATCAGGTTGCACCCAATCCCCAACATGGTATCAGAGCATATGGTTATGACCTCACCCATTGTCCATAAATTGTTTGAGTCTAATCTGTTGTGTGATTGACTCTGGATTGGTTATTTGGATATTATAACTTGTGGAAATAGATCTGATATGTCTAGATATCGAATATGGCTTCGAAGATCGGTTGCATAATTTTGAATGGATCAAATTATGCAATGTGGACACCTAATGTGGAAACCCTACTGCAGAGTAAAGGAATGTGGAAATATATGAAGGTTGTGATTCCAGATCCGATAGACGATTAGGGTAAGTTTGTTGTTGATGCAAAAAGGTATGAGGTTGTAGGGGTCATCATGACCTATATCTCACAAGAGATTCGATTTCACGTTAGTGGAATCGACTGCCCTCATCATTTTGGAGTAAGTTGATGTCGTTGTTCAACAGAGTTGATGAAATCCACATCATGCAATTGGAGAAAGAGTTGATCTCTCTCACTCCTCATTTCTTTGATATAATAGAGGACTATTTGGCATGTGTGAAGGAACTACAATTGAAATTGGGTGAACGTGGAAAGAATTATCAGAAGAAAGATGGACAAATCATTGAGCTAGTCCTGATGAATTTGGGAACACCATTCGACATGTTCATTTTAACTTTCCAAACCAACTAGAAAACATGCAAGGAAGATGGTAAGGATTACACGTTTGAATCTGTTTGTGGTTTATTGATCACTATTTAACACAGATTGCTTGATGAAGGAAAGTTTGGTGTTGAACATCAAATGCATTGCTCAGGGGAAAGAGAAAGTCGAATCACAAGGAAAGAGGATGGTTTGATACTCCTATACGGAGATCTAGATACCTCGACCCGAAACGTAAAATCTAGACAGATGCACCTCATCAGAGTCTAAAGAATAAGACATGTTGGTATTGTGGAAAGACTAGACATGTGGAGAAGGTCTGCTACAAGAAACAATATGACTTAGAAGGGAAGGTTAAACTCCTTGAAGGAGATGTGTCTGTTGTTTGTCGACCAGTTGACAATTTCACCTTCAAAGTCAGAACTTCTCAAGCCTTTCTATCTCATTCTACACATAACAAATGGTTAGTCAACTATGGGTGCACTCATCATATGGCTAAAGGAACTTTCTTATTCACCTCCTTAAATGAAGTTGTGGAGAGAAAGATTTATGTTGTTGATTATTTTTCACTTGAATTGTTCATCCGAGTCATGTTTCCTGTCGACATGGGAGAATTGTCGACATTTATCATGTATCGAATCTCAGTTCCAATCTGTTGTTTGTTTCTTAGTTAAAATATATAGGTAATATTGTGGATTTTTGGCCGAATCAATTCTTTGTTTGATATTTGAAGAAAGGTTAGTTGATTATCACTAGAGGTTTTCTTGACCCATAGGACAATTCGTATACATTTTGTGACATGAATCGACTTGAATTTGAACTCACTGCTCTTGTTGCTCACACTGACGAAAAAAGTCAAACTTTGCACTAAAAATCGAACACCTAAATTTTCAAAGTCTGTAGTCGATAGAAACTTAGAATATGATTCTCAATTTACCAAAACATTTTCTCCCGAATGGAGTCAGTAAAGGATGTGTGCTTGGAAAGCATCATTAGGAACCTTTTGACTCTGGAAAAGTGTGGTGAGCACAAAACCTCATGGAAATGGTTCACAATGATCTCTAGTACATCAGTCTACCTTCCTTAGCAGGTGCAATGTATATCTTAACTTTCATTGATGATCTCTCTCATTTCACGTGAGTTTATTTTCTAAAGAATAAGAATCTTGTCTTTGAAAAGTTCAAATAATTCAGAGCCTTTGTTGAAAAGCAATGTGGTCGACCCATCAAGTGTCTAATATCATAAAATGGTGGTGAGTATGTAAATTGACCTTTTGAAGAATACCTGGTTCGATCTAGTATTGATTGGCAGTGGTCAGTTACTCACATACCTCAGTAGAATGGTGTTGTAGAACGAAAGAATCAGATGTTAGTAAAAATGGCTACATGTATTTTGTAGGTCAAATATTTTCCTCCTCACTTCTGGGTTGAGGTTGTTGATTGTGCAAACTATTTACTCAATTGCATCTCAACTCAAGTTGTTCCTTTGGTGACTCCAGGTGAACTATGGTGTGGAAGGAATCCCTCCGTCGACCACCTCTTTGCTTGGATGTGTTTCCTAGGATCATATTTTCAATGACCACGAAAATAAGTTGCATGCAAATAATCATGCTTGCATAATGATGAGCTACTCTGAAGAGTCTAGATCCTATCGATTGTTTGATCCTGTCAAATGACAAATCATTATCAGGTGATATGTATGATTTTATGAGAAGTCTTCTAGTATCAAGTTGTTGAATTCATCCTCTGCATTGTTAGAAGATGATCCCTTTGATGTTATTTACGAATCTAGTTCTCATGTTCCATTTTTTAGTTTTTAGAATGGGAAGTCGAACTCTATTCACGTTTCGCCCGGACCATCGACCTTGGAATTGACTAATGAGTTGATATCTATTTCGACTTGTTCACCATCTTTGTCGACTAAAATTTTTTAGACTTTTGATCAACCTTTTGCAGTGCCCACGAGTTCACCTCTTTCTTGTCTACCTAGATGGGCTGCCAAGACCATTGAAGTTGTTGGACCTAATGTCGGTGATATTTCTTCAGGCCGAAAAATTGTAGTCAGAAGAAACATGTTAGCATTTCATTAATGACTCATGTGCTTAAAACTTTTGATCTTGTCACCTACTCAACCATAGAAGCAAAATATTGTGGTGGCATTCATGCAAGTACATAGGCAGTATGGATTTTCCAACTTCTAGGTGAACTTGGATTTCTTATTCATACCTCGACCACTATATACTATGACAATTAGAGTTCCATTTAAGATGCTAATAATTGTGTTTCCTAGGGTAAAAAGAATCATTTTTAACTCCATACTCACTATTGAGATAATTGGTTTACAGGAACATTATCTCTCTCATCTTTTGCAAAAAAAATGATCAGGTAGTTCATATATTCACTAATCCATTATCTAAATATAGGTTTATCAAACTTTATATGATGCTTGGGCTTTAGGAAGATGCAATTATGGGGGGGGGGTTTCCTATTGACGTAATTTCATCTCCTAAATCTCCATAGTCATGTGTTGATAGGGGGTGTTGGAACATCAAGTTCTAATGGTTCATCACACTTCTCCTAGAATCAGTTAGTCGAGTGGTTGACCTACATCTGGAAACAATCGATTGAGAAATCAACCAGAAATCTACATCAATCGGTCGAGTAGTCAACAATCCTATCAATTGGACAGTTGGTGAGTAATCTAAGACAATAAGTTGGCGGATCAACCAACTGAGTAATCGACCCTTGAACATATGTTCAATAGACCCTTCTCCCAAGTTGAGTCTAGTTTCATGTGAGATAAGTGATCCCATCATTTCTTCAATGGAGAAGTTAAACAGATCTTTAGATTCAAGATTGGTTGTTACAACCATTTATAATTTCTTGGGAAAAATTTGGAGGACTTTCTTAACAATCCTTCGATCTTCAATTTTTTCACCGTTCAATCTGATTTGGTTAAAAATGCCCATCACTATGTTCATGAACTCGTCCACATTCTCTGTCTCATCCATCTTCATGGTTTCAAATTAAGTTCTTAAGGTCTGAAGTTTATCTGTCTTCACCTCGTCGTTGCCCTAGTAGTCAAATTTGAGAATGTCCCACGCTTGTTTTTTTGTGGAGTCACTAGTTACATTCGAAAAAATTGAGTCATCTAGAGAGTTTTGAAGCCAATACTTGGCCTTCTTCTCTTTCTTCCTTTGTTTTGCAAGTGTATTTCATTGTCCATTTGTCATGGCAGCCAAATCTGTTGATGTTGGCTCTGTGAAGCCATTCTCTATAAGTTCCCAACACTCTTATGCTTCAAGTCAAGTGTGGTGGTTTAAGGACTCCTTCAAATGCTTAAGCCTAAGAAGATTCATATAGGGAC
>SNQJ01S0034429.1:35459-56069 GCA_010110895.2 Picea sitchensis | reverse complement strand
AGGATGTCAATATGTTTAAACTTCATTAGGAATCACATCAAGGATTTCTTTAACTTTAATATTATCACACATCTTCAACTTCTTTCATTTTCTTTGAAGATAAATAAGCATTTTTGTAAAAGAATACCATTTTGTTAAGGTGCACACTTTGCTTCAAGAAACAATGTTTCTTTTCACAAATAAAAGTATCCATGGTCAAAACAAATTAGATTCCATCTCTGTTCATCTCCTAGATTTCTTTAAACTTAACATTAATTTCTTGCTTGTTGAATATTATCAAGTGATGAAATGAGTACATTGTTTCCATAAGATATTGACTTATTGCTTGAATTATCTAGGTATCACTTTACTACATCAAATAATGGTTAATTAACATGATCTAGTAACCTTTTCATTAAACATTTGTGAATATACGATGTGTTTAGTATAGGTGGGGTCAATTAATATCACTTGATGCTTATCTATGTTAAGTATTCACACATAAAAATTATGCATACAAATGTTATGATTATTTCCCATAATTGTATCTCAAGCACTGATACTTTCATCCCATTATGTACACATTACAACTTTAAACTTGAATGGTTTCTTAGTAATCTCTCACAATAAGTATGGTGGCAATGAAAACACACCAAACAAACAAGGCCAACCAAGAGGCCAAACATCATTCAGTGACAATATCAAATTAATCTCAAACATTCAATCAAAGATTCATCATGTGGGTAGATCAATTGATCACCATTGAGAGAGAACTCAATAATTCATACCATGGAAGGAAAACAATCACATAAAACCAATGTTTCTAAAAGCAATGAACATGTCTCAAGGTTAATTCACATTAGATAAGCATGAAAAACATTCATGAAATAGAAATAAAAAGGGGGTTTCGCTCCTTATGGGATGGGGACTATTAAGGGGTGAACAATACCCTTCAATACCTTTATCTTTTCCATAAGTGAGGTGCTTAAGGCAAGATTAAAATTAAAATGAAATAAAAATTAATACTTGTAATGTGAAAAATGAAAACAAAGTGACCACAATAACTAAAAAAATTATATAGTAAGTGTTAGCACTAGAAGTCACCTTCAGATTGCATTGAAGGCAAGCCCAATAACCATCAGTTTATATGTCATGGGTTGGTTTTAAAGAGGTCAAATGGGCGCAGACTCAATGATAACAACGTTCTATCTAAGAAATTTGGACTAGCATGCACAAGCATTTGAGGTCTGGAATCAAATTCAGCCAGTAAGTTGGAGTAAGCGTGAATATAGGGAAGAATTTGGTGAGGAGAGTGTAGAGGTCTATTGTGGACATCAGGTCTTCCAGAAGTCTAAGGAGGAAAAACTTAAACGCAAGATTCTCTTGAATTCAAATCTCAAAGAAACTGAAAGAAATTATAACAACACTATAATATAACATTTATCATAATACAATCATAACAATCCATGTGAATTAGTCAATCATGAACTCTCTCAGTATCATAGGCAAATAAGATGGACCAAGAAAGATGACTTAGATTAACCAAGATGTCTCAAAAATAAATACATAACCAGAGACCAGTTTTCTTCACAAAAATATTACAATAGCAGGGAGCCTAGCTCAACCATTCGACCATAACAAAATATCAAAACTGAGTATATATACTCAAAGTTTCCAGTCGACGCCCTCTCTGTCATGTTGTGCAGACCTCCTCATGTCATATTCGAGCCAGGCGCAGTTATGTGCTTTACATAAAAATCTATCCATAATTGATAGAATGCCTTTACGAATGCTCTCTGCATGTTTTCCATTTATGGGGTGAGACGAGTTTTCAACCACCTCTCTCACTTTCATTAACGACCTGCATCGGGATTGAAATGCAGCTTAATGCCAAGGGGATGGCCACACGCTTCTCTCAGATAGGACGCCATATAAATGCGTGATTGTGGGGCCGCTCAAAGGTGGTTTGGGTTCACACCTCTTTTGAGCCCGCAATCCACCACCTTTTTCCACGTATTATTTTGGCCAAACCATGGTTACAATTGCAGGACCACTCAAGAAAATTATCGCTCGAGCACGTCGCGTCCCCGCAATGGACTGTGGCCATCGATCTAGTCCCGATCTGAGATCTGGGCGCACCCGCTAGATTTAATGCCACTACCAATCTCAACCGCCCGCCAACTTTAGAATCTGCCAAACTGTGCCCTGGGGAAGGGGGACACTACTTTTGACGTTGAACAATAATACCTCCTAGAGGATGGTCTGATGACTTGTGGCCTCGCCGATGGATGGTCCAGATTCACTTCAGGCCTTCGACACTTCTGGATTTGGCCACTTTGACAAACAACTTTAATAATATTTCGAACCCCCGATTCCCGCGAACCGTCGATCTGATATTCTCAGGAATGTCCTCCGCTGAAGCTAATCTCACCTGTTGCTTGCATTTCGATCCCAAAATGGATTGCTCTGAATGGTGCACTTTGACGTTTCTTGTGCAGGCCAAGAACGTGGACAACCTGCTGCCCTTGACAACTATATGTGATAACATTTGTCTCCACAGGGGATGGCATGCTCCCTGCGAGCTGCCAAGAATAAGCAGTTCCAGTCGCCTTATGCATTGGGCTATGGAGTCATGCTAAAAAAAAATCTTGCTGAGGAATACAGGCCGATAAGTAAAAAAAGATGAAAATAAACACACATGGGCTCCACGGGAGATTATTTATGTACAATCCTAAACTAATTGATTTTTACATGGTGCTAGGTGAAAACAAATTTCCACCATAGCCATTCAAGTAACCTCCTGACTGGAAGCTCTTTTACTCTGTCAGTGATCAATAACAAATAATGCAACCGTGACAACATAACGATTACATCCTTCAGCTTCTCTCCAAAGGATGAAGTTGAGATCAAGTTGGGTGGCTCCAAGATATGAAGGAAATGCCACTCCAAGTACTCACTGACAAGCTCATAGAATGAGTGGAAAACTCCAGAAAATTTGTAACAGACAACCCGATCTGCTCCACAGCTGCTCACACAGGGCTGAATATCTTTGGTAAGAACATGTGAGTGAACAATCGATGCAGGATGATTGGTTCCGGGCGATGGTTTATCACTGATAGGCTCTGGACATGAGATAAACTGTCCCTCTAGATCTTCCTCTTCTTCATTGGGATATTCATCAAAAGTTGGTTTCTCTTGGTCAGTATTTGAAATCACTTCTTCATCATAAGCAGGGCTGCCAAAAACATCTATTTCAAGGACCGAAATATCCTCTGCATCTCCTTCATAAGAGCAACAAGCACGACCTGCCTCCAATTTTTCCATTCCTGCAGAAAGTGACTTTACCAGATTTATCAACTCCTCCGAGGTATACCCCTCATCCTCATAGCTTTCACAAGAATGAACTATGTTCTGAACACCATTTCTATATTCCTCACAACAACTATTACGAATTAACTCAGAGAAATAAAACTTTTGACATTGAGTATTGAAAGTTGCATGAAACTCTCTCAGGGAGAATATGCTAGCAGGGAGCAAGGATCGATACCACTCACGAGCATCCCCGTCTAATGAGAACATGGAAATCTTCATTAATACATCCTCATGATGTATCTCCCACTGATTCATGAGTTCATGAAACTCACGGAGATGCTCTACAGGGTTGTCATCTCTGTGTTCTCTAAATATGGGCAAAAAATCAACCCACTCGTCCGGAGTAGGAACAACATTAGGAAACCAGGAACAACAAAAAAATTAAAAGGAGCAAACCTCTGAGCCAAGATTTTGTCCATTTCGAACTAGTGAAGTCACCAATCGAGTCTTCAACCATGGAGTCACCAGGTGAATGATGTGCAAAATGAGTGTGTCTGGTCTTTGTTCACCATCAAATAACAGATCCGATTGTTGCGTTCTCCCAGGGAGCTTCATGTGTAGCTAGAAGCAGCCGTACTGAAATAGTGGAGTCGCCTCAGTGGAGTCGCCATGTGCAAGTGAAATCTTGAATGGTTCTGATGTCTGATGCACCTTCAAAATCATAAATTCATTGTCGTTCTACCCAAGGAAAAGTCTTCAATTCGTTCCTCGAAAACGATGCCATAAATGTTAGCACTAGAAGTCACCTTCAGATTGCATTGAAGGTAAGCCCAATACGCATCAGTTTATATGTCACAGGTTGGTTTTAAAGAGGTCAAATGGGCGCAGACTCAATGATAACAACGTTCTAACTCATAAATATGGACTAGCATGCACACACATTTGAGGTCTGGAATCAACTTCAGTCAGTAAGTTGGAGTAAGGGTGAATAACGAGAATACTTTAGTGAGGAGATTGTAGAGGTATGATGTGGGCATCAGGTCTTCCAACAGCCTAAGGAGGAAAAACTTAAACGCAAGATCCTCTTGAATTTAAATCTCAAAGAAACTGAAAGAAATTATAACAACACTATAATATAACATTTATCATAATACAGTCATAACAATCCATGTGAATCGGTCAATCATGAAATCTTTTAGTATCAGAGGCAAATAAGATGGAGCAAGAAAGTTGAATTAGATTAACCAAGATTTCTCAAAAACAAATACATAACCAGAGAACCAGTGTTCTTCACAAAAATATTACAATAGCAGGGAGCCTAGTTCAACCATTCAACCATAACAAAATATCAAAACTGAGTATATATACTCAAAACTGATGCAACTACCAAGAGCATGATCAGACCCCTGCATTCAAAGTTTCCAGTCGACGCCTGCTCTGTCAGGTTGTGCAAACCTCCTCATGTTAGATGCGAGCCATGTGGAATTATGTGCTTTACATAAAAATCTGTCCATAATTGATAGTCTACCTTTACGACTGCTCTCTGCATGTTTTCCATTTATGGGGTGAGACGAGTTTTCAACCACCTCTCTCACTTTCATTAACGACCTGCATCGAGATTGAAACGTGGCTTAATGCCAAGGGGGCGGCCACACGTTGCTCTCAGATAGGACGCCATATAAACACGTGATTGCAGGGCCGCTCAAAGGTGGTTTGGGTTCACACCGCTTTTGAGCCCGCAATCCACCACCTTTTGCCACGTATTACTTTTTCCAAACCACGGTTTCAATTGCAGGACCGCTCAAGAAAATTATCGCCCGAGCACCTCGCGTCCCCGCAATGGACTATGGCCATTGATCTAGTCCCGATCAAAGATCTGGGCGCACTCGCTAGATTTAGCGCCACTGCCAACCTCAACCGCCCGCCAACTTTAGAATCCGCCAAACTGTGCCCTGGGGGAGGGGGATGCTACTTATGACATTGAACAATAATACCTCCTGGAGGATGATCTGATGACGTGTGGCCCTGTCGATGGATTGTCCAGATTCACTTCGGCCCTTCAACACTTATGGCTTTGGCCACTTTGACAAACAACTTTAATAATATTTTGAACCCCCGATTCCCGCAAACCGCCAATCTGATATTCTCAGGAATGTCTGCCGCTAAATCTGATCTCGCCTATTGCTTGCATTTCAATCCTGAAATGGACTGCTCTGAACACTGCGCTTTGTCGTTTCTTGTGCATGCCGTGAACTTGGACAACCTGCTTCCCTTAACAACTATATGTGATAACAATAAGAAAACAAATTGGGCTCTAAGATGAAGAGGGTACGGTGTAGGATATGTACACCTTTGTCATTTAAGGAGAGAAATCACTACATAGAGGGGTCTCTTGTCCAAAAACAAGGGGTTCTCATACATAAATTACACTATCTAAGTAGGCTATGACCTTAAATTAGATGATCATTATTTTTATTTTTATTATTATTTATCATTTTAACTGTATCAATTTTATTTTTGAAAAACAACATTGTTTTAATTTTTCTATATCTATTGTTTTTCCATTTATACCTTTAATTTATTTACTCTTCATCTTTATCAATTAATCGCTGTGTAATTATATGTATTTTATATCATAACTCTTTGCTTACATTACATTTTATTAATTCTAATGTCATTTTTTTCCAAATATCACTTCATTATTGAACATTGAACTATTGAGATGACAACCATAAATTGAAATCCAATTACAATTATATTATATTCATTTTTCACCTAAATTCCAATATATATTTTTGTTAAGAATACTAAACTCTTATTATCACTTATTATCACTTACCTTACCATTAACAACTATAAATTGAAATCCAACTACAATTATATCATATCCAATTTTCACCTGAATTCTATTCCTTAATAATATTGAGCTTTCAATGTCACTTACCCATTATCCTCCCTAAAAGCTTCCCATTATCCTCCGTGAGCTTTGCTTTTCCATGAGAGCACATTTTATTTTTAGTTTAACAAACTTGATCAACTACTTGATTTTTTTCTGATTTATTTTTAGTAAAATATGGTTATTCAATCTTTATTGAAATTAGTTATATTAATTAAAATTACAAATTTTGTTTGTACAAATAAATTTACCACCAATATTTAAATTCACTACTTGAAAGAGAATAATCTATATCTTTAATGTTTTTAATTTCATCGCCAAAATATTATTGTATGGTTTCAGATTCCAGTCAAAAGTTACCAAACAGAAAGGTAAAATTGTTGGAGCTTATTATTAAGTTCCAAAAATTCTAATCAAGAGTAACATATTGGATTTGTAGGGAGTCGATAAGTTTTTCGTAATTTAATTGGCCATCAACTTCAAATCAATCAACCGTTGAAAACGGAGCAAAGTACCTTCTTAAAGTAAAATGCCACAGGTTTTCGTAAGGCCGTCTAACTAGTGATCAAATTTGAAGGATAGATTTTAATTTCGGTGAAAAATATTATAATTTTTATTAAATTTAAGAAAATACTACAATTATAATAATATCAAATAGATATTTAGTTAAATTTGAAAATGTAAATTTATAGAAAAACAAAATTTGTAAATTGTATTAATTCTTTTAAAATTGAAATAATACATTTTGTCCCCAAAACAAAGTTATATTTGAGTGTTTTTATTCATCATATTTCATTTATCCTTAACTCATGTCCTTAAATCAACATAACCCCAAAAAAACTATTATGTAATACATTAGTAAAAAAAACTTTGGAAATTAACTGCCATTCCAAAAAGGCTACTATGTAATACATATGTCCAAAAAACTTTTGGAAATTAACAACAAACCCCAAAAAATTGTTCCTTTTGGAAATTCCACTTTGCAGCTTAGCCTTGCACAATATCCTGCAATGATTCAATTCAATATATTTGAGAAAAGCTCATTACAAAAGATAAATACTATATGAATATTTATCATACTAAGTACTATCCATGAGATCTCTTTGTGACATTTTGTCAATTCGGTTTTGATCTCTTAATATTGTATTGCCTTCATTTAACATAAAGACTCTTGATATCTTGTATAAGGAATATACTACCAAGATTTGAAGCTTTAAATACTATAAAGAATTCATCTTCAGTAATATATATATATATATATAAGGTTTCATCATTATATAATTTGGGGAGATTTTTCATCAATTACTAAAAGATTAAGGCAAGAACATAAAAAAATGTGGTAGATGCATTGGATGTTTCTAATATGGAGAAAAAACAAAGGGTGGTCATGTACAAAAAAATGAGGCAGAGACTAGATAAGGTTGGATCTTTACCTCAAACTTATACTTTCTTTCTCCAATTAGTAAAAAAGTTTCATCATCAAACAATTATGAGATTTTGCTTATATTAGTTAATTAGGATATTGTACACCATTGAATGAATACCATGAATTTGCTTTAACTTACACAACTGTTATAACTAGAGTAACACTAGATAATGAGTATAGTATCGCCCTAATTACATAATATTGAATGGGATTACCAGAAACAAGAAGGGGTAACTCATAGGGATAAAACATACAATGGCATCTATGTGGTTATTACATATATTGTGTAATCAATAATCCTTATTAATCAAGCATGTATAATGTAACATTTTAACTCTATATCATAGCTTATAATAAGAGTGAATCAATGGGATTACATCCTTACTAATAAGCTCATGTATTGGTATAAGGAATAAAGGTGATACTAGTATGATCACTAGCTTTGAGTCCAACTTGTATTGATAGTTACTCTCTATTAATGAAAAGGAAGAATACGTAACACTATCATCATAGTCTAATCATTGACAACCTTATGTAGTAGGCAGTGTTGTAGCTTGTAGCTATCCCTTTACTCGTATTGCTTACTCGTATGGTCTATCGCATCATCCTAATAGAACTAAGGTCTATGTATAATATAGATTGAATCATTATGGAGACATGATAAGTAGGGTGTATTCTATATGCCTAGTTTGTTGACATAGATTGCATAGATTGACAGGTGAGCATGGGGAACAAAGGAAAGTAGGTGTAAGCTCATTTAGCACAAACAACAACTTACTTAGATAAAATACGATATGTCCAATTAAGATAGATTGATCCATAATCTAATGATGACTATAGCAACAAATATCCCATATCAAGTTTATACATGTAATGAACTCAGTAAGTACAAATACATATCATCCCTTTAAGTAATAGTAATAAATGATGTTGAGATAATAGCATACACAGAATCATGGACTGGTATTGAATTAGATACGAGTGAGATAAAGGTTATACTGGTATTACTTTAAAATAAGACAACATAACACTTATGATATCTAAGTAATGTAAATGTGAGCTCCATATTACATAATGCCAATATGGTGGTTAAACATCACTCTACATGATCTAATTCCATGTGTTTACTTTGATTCAAGCTTTCTAACATGTTGATATAGTCGTGATATCAGCTTTAATGTAAGGAGAATGATTAGGCAATACAACTAACCAATATTCAGAGTAATACCTCTTGTTTATTAATACTAGTATAACCATTGATATCATGTTAACTATGATCATAAGGTTAATCAATCACAAAATAGACTGGATTATTAGATCATCCTAATTCATGGTTTAGATCTGCACTCAAAGAATTACAACCTACAACCACAAACTGAAGTCTAGAAACCTTTGTCAACACTCTAGATCTTCATCTACTAAAACAATATTCAGTAAATTCAAGAGTACAAAGATTGCATTATATGAGTTCATTCAAACAAAAAATAACTAGGAATTATTTGACATAAATCTATAGTCTGGAAATTCAGGACAACAAGCACAATCTCCAACAAAATATCATGGTACTTTATTACTGAAAGAAATTACAACAAAATAATTCAAATAAATGAGGAGCGGGTCTACCAAGTGTTTTGTAAGGTAAGCCATTGATAAAAATAACGATTGAAACTTACATTCACATTCTTCAAAACTACCAGATCTATGCATGCTTTATGATAGGGATGAAATGGTTGAGCATGTCTTTTGGAAATGTCCATCTGCCAAGACACATTGAGGATGTTTTTTAATTTGTTAATTTATAGTTTAGATCTGCACTCAAAGAATTACAACCTACATCCACAAACTGAAGTCTATAAACCTTTGTCAAAACTTCATATATGTATCTACTAATAAAATATTCGGTAAATTCAGGAGTACAAACACTGCATTCTGTGAAGTGATTCAAACAAAAGATAACTAGGAATCATTCTACATACATATGCAATCTGGAAATTCAGGACAACAAGCACAGTCTTCAACAGAATATCACAGTACTTTATTACTGAAAGAAATTACAACAAAAAACTTCAAATAAATGAGGATTGGTTTTGCCAAGTGTTATGTAAGGTAAGCCAATGCTAATAATAAATATTGAAACTTACATTCACATTATTCAAAATTACCAGATCTTCGATCATTATAGATATGAATCTATTTTCCTAGTGGAAGAGGCTTTCAAGCTTTCATCTGTTTCCATTCTTCATAAATAGCGATCCAATCTACCTCGTTTAGAGCATGAGGTATAGTGAGAGAGAGAAACATTAATATATCCAATGTTTCTAAAGAAAGTCTTCATATATCATCATTTTTCATCTGATTTAATTTGGAGAAGCCTCTTTCACATACTGTTGTGCTAGCTAGAATAACAAGAATAGCTTGCCATAGCTGCATCAAACATGGAAATCCTTCAAACCATTCAGGTTCACTTCCACATAGATCCCATGCTCCAAACATATGCTTTTTAGGGTATGATCTATACATAGTACAAATAAATTTGTCCATTTTACCCAAACATCTAGCACTATCCACAATAGGTGAGTCCCCAACACTAAATTTCTCACATAAACATGTTAGCCATCTTCTTGTTTGAGAGTCTCTATTATCATTACCCTCATAATAATTATGAGGACTAAACAAATTGGCAGCATTAAATATAGACAAATCTGTGAACCTTGCATTTAGAGAGTTAATCACTTTCATTACAAAAAAAATTCCCAACATAATGCAATCATCTAGTGTCCTCAGTCTTTCTGACTTTGGAAAGATCTCAAATCTCAATGCATGTACATGTACCATACCTGTGAAATCTGCAAACTCAAGAGTTCCTTGCTGTGTTTTACTTAAAAAAGATGATATGTGCATTGCACCAACCCCATATATGCCTCTTAGAAATCGCTTATGAAGCAAGCTAATAGTAATATCCAAAGTAGTTCCAATAGATGTAATGTCAACATGATCTTCTTGGAACTTTTGATTCAGCTTATTCAACTCAATAAGAACATCTGCAAGTAAATGGATGCAAAATTGAACTTGAAATATTGTGACTAGCTCATACATTTATTTCTCCCCTAACTGCCAATCTTTTAACAAAGCTGGCATGAGCTTAACAAGTCTTTCCATGACTTTGCCTCTAGAAAGCCATCTAATGTGATGAATTTGTAACACTTCTAGACTTGTGATTTGAAATGACTCCATTAACTCTTTCAATTCTCCATGTCTTTTAGTAGATTTCCCTAGCCATGAATAAACTTTGTTTGCAAACTTATCAATAGCTTGCAAGTCTGCAAAAAAAGATAAAGCATCATTTGTTACTAATGCTTCCCGATGAGCTATGCAATGGATATCTAATAAATGAGGAGCATGTCGACGAAGCTTAGTAGATAAACCTTCACGAATTCCCCTCATGGATGAAGCTCCATCAGATCCAAATCCAACTAACTTTATCAAGGATAGATCCATTTATGCTAAAAGAGATGTCACAACGTCATACATAGATTGTGATGTTCCATCCCTAATTTGAAGTAAGCGTATGAATTTTGTAACACATTGGCCTCTTCATTCATTTGTTAAATATGTAATATAAATGATTAAATGTTGCACCATAGTCCTTTCAATACTTTCATCAACTAAAATTGAGTAAAATGGGTTGTTGAAAATATCATCTTTTAACTTTTTCCAATATACCTCCTTAGTAGCTTGTAGAAACTCTTTTCCAGATGTTCTATTTGTATATGTTGAATATTCATTTGTTAGAGGCATGTGAGGAGTGTTTTTATACCTATTCAAGTCACATATTGACTTATACACTTCTAAAGGTAAATCATGTATGGCGACAAAATACACATTTTCAATTACCGATATAATTCTCTCCTTCTGAGCATCCACCATTAGCTTTACATGTTTAGTAATTGGAAGAGTACTTCATTTTCTTCCCCCCTCTAAAAGTTGCAAAGAAAATTTATGAGCCTCTGATGTTGCATGGATGTTTAGACCACTAACTTGAAGGGTCTTACTTCCATCTCTAGCAAATGGAGTTTCCCTTTTAAATTTTACACACCATGAACACTTTATCCTTTCAACGCCATTACAACCTTTTACAGCATAAGCCCATGGGAATCTTGTCTTCTAGTTGGACTTGAATGCTCTTCTGGGCCTCTTGGATGTTGGTTCTGTTAGCACTGAGAGTCACCCTCATATTGTGAGAGGATAAGCCCATTACCCATCAGAATGTTTGGTGGATGTTGGTTTTATGAGTGGAGGTCAAATGGACATAGTTCAGTACAAGAAAGTTTAATACAAGAACTGGACTAACAACGTATAAGGAAATGAGGTCCTCATTAACTTCAGTCAGTAGTTTAAGATTAAAGGTGAGCAGAAGGAAGACTTAGTGAGAAAGGTGGACAAGTCTTCCATGAGCATCCGACTTTCAAGCAGCTTGGTGAAGAAAAACTCAGGCACAAGAGCACTCTTGAACATAAGTTTCAGATACTGAAATATATCACAACTGCATAATAATCAAACCTCCATTACCATACAACTACAACAACTCGACTGGATCCTCCATGCCCGAGTGTTTCAACACAGTTTACACAATAAGATGAAAGGAACTGACTTCTATTAATGTGAAAGTCTCAAAGCATATACATAACCAGAGAACAATTCTGGCATAAAAAATTATATAGTAGGGAGCTCTGCTCAACCAGTTGACGACTATAACAAAATATTGAACTGATCGATTTATACTCAGATCAGTCCACCACTCTTAGGAGTGTGATTTGGCCATTCCATTCAAAACCTTACGTCGACGCTCTCTTCTGTCAGACTGTGCATGCATCCTTCTGTTAGACGTGATCTCAAATCAACATGGGTCCGTAGGAAAAACCGTCCATAGGGGTACCTCGGGCTGAAAGTTCTGTCTCCACGACCAAACCCTCCATGCCATCTATTTATGGAGTGATTCGAGGTTTCAACCACCACTCCTTTTTCATTAACTTGTTTTTCTCAGGATCACAATGAGGCTTAATGCCTAGGGGGCGGCCATACATTGCTCTTGGATTTGACGTTTTATAAGCACGTGATTGTGGGGCCATCAAAGGCGGTTTGGACCCACACCGATTTTGAGCCCACAATCCACCACCTTCCTCCACGTAGCTCTTTTGAACTCCCAAAGTAAATCATGATTGTCTGATCTAGAAGGACGCGTGGCACTTGATCTGCAACTTCGGGCAAAATCACTTCGAAGGAAATCGGGAGTGGGGAAGCCGAAAATCCCGAAGCCCGAACTCCCGAAGTAAATCATGACCGTCCAATCTGGAAGGACGTGTGGCACTTGATCTACAACTTTGGGGCTTCCATTTGGTCTTTAAACCTCACACAACTTTAAAATTATGAAAGACCGAGAGCCGTTGATCTGAAATGCTCTTGGGATATCCATCGTTGAAAAATGAACCTACCTGCCTGCTATCTTCGAGCCCACAATAGACCACTTTGAGTGATGCGCCTTGTGCCCATGGATGCTTCCTGTGTGAACAAGGACTTGGATGACTTTCTTTGGGATCAAGAAACAAAATGACCAGTAATTCGAGACAACATGATGATGAGTGCTTGTACTTCTTCAAGAAAAACATAAAATCTTTGGGTCAGGAAAGACACCAAGGGAAACCAGGTTGTCAACAAAGGGGGAAAATGACTTTATCATTCAGAGGGAAAGATCCTAGGACTTGATGGTGCAGAAGAGAGAGAGAGAGAGAGAGAGAGAGAGAGAGAGAGAGAGAGAGAGAGATGAGACAAGAGTACAGACATAGGTATTAACAACAATCAAATACGACCCTTGACAACCTCATGTGATAACATTGGCTCCACAGGGGATGGAATGCTCCATGTGAGCTGCCAAGAACGTGCAATTCCAGTGCCTTAGCTTTGGGTTATGGAGTCTCTTATTCAAAATATAAATAAAAGGAAGTGGTAATTACAATGGTGGAACGTCAATCATGACTTAAACAAAATACTTTTTCAGAAAGTGCCCATTGACAGGGCCACCAAAAACATCGAAATCCTCCAAGTTTTGTAATTTATAAGTGTTGTTTGAAAATACCTCATAAATCTTGAAGGGACCAATCCATAAGGCTTCAAATTTACCATGTTTTCCTTTGTCTTTCTTGGGAGCATCCCACTTGAGAAATAGATCCCCCAGCTGAAAATCTTCCTTGCTTGCCCTCTTGTCAAAGGCTCGTTTTATTTTCTGCTGATGATCCTGCGCTTTATCAAGCAGCTGCTCCCTGGTCTGCTGTACTTCTACCAGCTGCAGTATCCTCTTGACCATATCATCGGGTTCTCCTTGGTAGTCCTGGAGGAAACTTTCCACAGACAAGGCGAGTTGAGTAGGAAAAATAGCCTCAACCCCATACACAAGATGAAAAGGTGAAATTCCAAGTGACCTTTTTGTTGTAACTCTATCATCCCATAAGGAAAATTTCAGCTTTGAGTCCCATGCTTTCTTGTTGTCTTCTAATATTTTCTTGATGATCTTTATGAGTCTCTTGTTAGAGGAATCTGCTAAACCATTTCCCTGAGGGTAGTAGGGAGTAGAATGGATTAATGTAATCCCATACTGCTCACAAAAAATACTTAATGGTTTAGCTATGAAAGAGGCAGCATTATCTGTAACAATCCTACTTGGACAACCAAATCCGGACATGATATCTTCAAGAAATATTATGATTACCTTGTGGGGGGAACTCCTTGTAGGGATGGATTCTATCCATTTGGTAAAATAATCAGTGGCAGTCAAAATCCGCCCGTGTTGACCACTTGAGGTTGGGTGGATCTCTCCAATGGATTCAAGACCCCACTGCTGAAAAGGTCCAGAAACCATTACAGGTTTCAAAGGAAAATATTTGAGCTGCAGATTTCCAACAAACTTTTGACACTTGACACAAGCTCTAATATTTGCACAAACATTAGTAAAAAGGTTGGGCCAAAAATACCCAGCTCTGAGGATTTTATAAGTTGTGGTCCTTTAGAAATGATGTCCTCCACATGA
Organism: Picea sitchensis; assembly: GCA_010110895.2. Classification (NCBI taxonomy): domain Eukaryota; kingdom Viridiplantae; phylum Streptophyta; class Pinopsida; order Pinales; family Pinaceae; genus Picea; species Picea sitchensis. Next base: position 41,375 of record SNQJ01S0034429.1, on the reverse strand, counting down.
GATTTCATGAAAATCAATTATAGTTCTTTAGGCCTCCTATGGGTCTAGACATCTTAACAGAACTCCCAGAGGATCCTTCCAGTACAAAACCTAATCAATAAGACAATATTTGATTCCTTTGAGTTTCAAATCTCTCACCTTGTTTTTGTTCAAACCATCGAGATGCCTCAACTTCTGCAGAAAATATATGATGTCTTCATACAAGGTGCATACTGCTAAGTTCGGGCTGATATGAGAGTCTTCATCAACAATCTCAGTTTTCTGATTTTTTGAGTTTACGTTCATGAAATTAAACCCTAAAGCCTTGCAGTTTGATTCAGCCAACAGCCTGGCTAAACCTTGGCCTTTTACCAATTTAGAGGGCTTTATTTCCAGGTCAAACTCCAGAATTTTGGCAATCCATTTTCTTCTCTTCCCATCTATGTCAGGCTGGATCAATATCTCTTTTACTGAGGCTGAAGGGACATATACAACAATCCTTGAATGCAAAATGTATACTCTGAAAGCCTTGAGGGCTTCGACCAAAGCATATGCATGCTTCTCCATGATATCATACTTCATTTATGCATCCCTCAATGCTCTGCTGAAAAAGGAAATAGGTTGCTCTAACCCCTCTATATTTTTCTGTAGTAAAACAACAACCAAGGTATCAGATGAAGCAAAAGAAAATATCATAAATTCCTTAGAATAGTTAGGGCTGATGAGCACAGGTGCTTCAGTCAATGCCCTTTTGATTTGGCCAAAAGAACTCATGGACTCAACAGTCCATTTCACCTCGCTTCCTTTTCTAAGAATGGTTGTAATGTGCTTAACCAACTAAGAAAAATTAGAAATGAATCTTCTTAGAAAATTGATTTTACCCAAGAAAGATTGAACCTCTTTCTTGGATCTGGGAAAAGATAAGGAATGGATGGCCTCTACTTTGTTTGGATCAATTCTTACCCCTTCTGCTGACACAATATGCCCCGATAATTTTCCCTCCTTCATAACAAACAAAGATTTCTTAGGATTGAGGGAGATACCAAACCTTCTGCACTTCAGGAAGACTTTCTTCAGATGATGATAATGCTCTTTATCAGACCTTGAGAATACTGTAATGTCATCCAGATAAATGACTACAAATTTGTCTTTCTCCCTAATAAAGGCAATGTACATGGCTCGCTGGAAGGTTTATTTTGCATTCATCAATCCAAAGGGAATCTTAGCATACATGAATGTGCCCCAAGGAGTAGTGAAGGTTGTCTTCTCTTTGTCTTCTGACAGGACAAAGATATGATTGTAGCCATAGAAGCCATCAATCATAGACATCCTAGATGAACCAGTCACTCTCTGCAAAATGTGCTCCATCTTTGGCAAGGGGTAGTTATCTTTTTTGGAGCTCCTGTTCAAATTCCTGAAATCAACACATAACCTGATTTCCCCATTTTTCTTCCTCACAGGCACCAAGTTAGCCACCCATTCTGAATATCTCAAAGGGATGATGATCTGGGCATCCAACAACTTTTTCACTTCTTTTTCCATAATAGGCAACAACATGGGATTTATTTGTCTGAGTTTCTACCTGAAAGGTTTGGCCTCTTCTCTCAAAGGGATCTTATGCTCAATGATGTTGGTGTCATATGTCCTTAAATCTTCATATTTCCAAGCAAACACATCATAAAACTCCTTCAAGAGATTGACATACTCAACCCTTTTCTCCTTTGACAATCTGCTAGACAATTTGACATATTTGGGATCATCCTCTGCTCCTAAATTGCATTCAAACACATCAGCATTTTCAGTCGAATGTTTAACCTTTACAACAACATCATTACTGTCAAACAATCTCTCCAAAGGGACTAGTCCCTTTGGAATATGGTTACTAGGCAACTGAACAATATGATGGTCAACAATTTTATGAATAAAAACATCAACATGAGGGATTTCTTCAGAGTCCCGATCCTGATCAATATGTAAATCAGAAAAATCATCCACAGTCTCAAGATTTTTTTTTATCTCGATATCATCCTCGAAGACCTTCCAATGTTTGACATTGTCAGGAATAGAGGGTCTATACTTTGCTTCCACATCATACTTGAGTTTGGGGGGCAAAGGGACCTTGAAATTACTTCTTGAGACAACTAAGGAATCTTCCATAGTGTTCTCCTCTCTTGGAACAAATGAAATATTAAAAGCCAAGAAGAAACTATCAATCATATGCCAAACTTCATTTTTGTAGGCCCTTAACCTGGGGTGCTTAGCCTGATACAGATTTCTGACTTGATAAAAAATTAACTCGACATATCCAAACACTGCTAGTTCTTCAATTTTCATGTCTTTGGCATCTCTCAAACCCAAGACAAGAGCCTCATATTCTACCACATTGTTTGTTGTTTCAAATTTAATCTTATAAAACAGAGATATGGTCTCTTGGGTAGGGGAAATGAACACTACCCCAACACCAACACTTTCCCTAGAAGAGGCCCCATCAAAAAAATAATTCCAAACAAAGGTATTGGGAGGAGGGTCTTCACAAGAGGTGATGGGTTGATTTTTGATGTCAATAGGTTTTTGAGGAGCATCAGTGAGTTGTAGCATGTAGGTTCCTAAATCAGTATCAACTTCAAAAATGGGATGATTGGTCGGATTTGCTTCATCATTGATGATGTAAGTAAGTTGTGCTTCCGTAAAAAGCCTTCTATGTCCCCCCCCCCAAACACATGAATAGTGGCATATGAAATATCCGTATTCAAAGTTCCCCCTAGTCTTTTGATCCAATATCTAGACTAGATCATCCCAAACTTAGGGGGAACATCAACCACCACAATATCCATGACCACACTTTTATTGGTAATTAGAACAAGGAAACAACCATGTCTTTAATAACCCCGAGGCATTTCACCTTCCTGTAATCAAATGAGTACATGTCATGGTAGGTTTTTGTAACCTCCAACCCAAGTTCATCCATGACAATATTAGGCATAAGATTGTGAAATGCCCCTGAATCCATCAAGCAATTGTGCAACACTTTATCATGAATGTTCAATGATGTATAGAAAGGAGGGGAGGAATCATCCCTATCCTCTACAAAGGCCCTAGTATGACAACTAGTTTTTCATCTTGGAGGTTGACTGAGTTTGTGGGATGAGATGAAAGTTCAGTCTACAACATTTTGGAAAGGTACCTCTTGAAATCCTCATTCTTAACTAGCTCTAAAAAAGGTATAGGGATTTTAATCTTTTGAATCTCATTCTCAAAGCTAAAAGAGGAGGGAGGATTCAGAATCTCCTTCACTTCCGGGATAGGGATCTTAACCACTGTCTGGGAGTTTTGTGCCTCTTTTTATTTATTGCTAGCTACCACATCCTTAGCAGGATTCACTGTTCAAGTAGGCTGATCAGAAATTTTAGGCTCTCCCTCTTTCTTCTTCGTCCTTAGGTTGTATCTATTTGAATTGCCATTGGTCCTTCATATGCAGATTGGGTTAGATGAGGAGATGAAGAGGTGTCACCAAGACAATGGATTTCAGGATCAACTTCTTCTTCCTGTCCTTCTTCATCAATAACCAGGTTATTTTGCAGAGGGGCTTGGATTTTTTTATCATCCCTATCTCTATTTCTTTGATCTCTCTGGATGATCTAAGGGGAATTATTTGGTTGTTTGAAGTTTCCCCTATTATAAACATTTTGTGGGTTCCTATATCTATTCCTTCCTTCAAATTTTAATTTCTCCATTTCTACAGAAAGTGATTTTACCAGTTGATCCAAGAGGCTCCCCAGGCTCAGAAAATGCTCAAAAATCAAAGTTCTCAGAATTGGATGAAACCAATTCCATCACGTCCGTCTCGTCGCACTGATTCTAGCCATATATTCATTTCCTCAAAACAGACTCCGGATGTAAAAAATATCGCACGACAATCAGATTCTTCTATGGCAAAAGTCAATGATCAATTGGCAAATGAATAAGTGCCACATGGCCCAGACATGGGAAGACACGTGGCACTTCACTACTGGTTGGCATGTAAAAATTATTTGGGGGTCCATGGGATTCGAACCTCTGACCCATGGCTAGCTCCAAGTCTTTGGAAAAGTTCAATTACTAACCTGCCAAAAGTCAAATTTATAAAAAAAAACCCACTTTCCTATAGTTTTGGGGTCAAATATCCAAAGGAGGGCACAAGGGGGCTAGGGCTAAGCCCCAACACGTGGTTTCATTACAGGAGCGCATCCAAGGGCTAATTTTGGGCGCACCCAAGGGCAGATTAGCCCAGATCCCATGGAAGGCGCCCCAAAACCAGGAGCTAACAGTTAAGGGGGGCTGACGCATAGCACTTGGAGCACTGGCACTTGGCCATTAGGCCCCATGTGACCTGGTAAATGGGGAATGTGCCCTGTCTTAGGGGCTACTCTGCATTTTTGGTTTCAAAGTGGTTTTTAAACATTACAAAGGTGATTTTTGCCTAATATTATGCCCAAAAAATGGATTTTTTGAGGATTTTAGGCCATTTGAAGGGCGATTTGATCCCAGAAAGAGGCCAGATCTTGAGGGAAGTTGGGATTCCTCATTCTAGCCTTGAAAACTATAAGAACCAGGCTTTTTGAAGCTTGTAGGAGAACTTTTTGATGCAGGGAATTGGAGGAGCAGTTTATGTATTTTGGCTTTTTCTCATGTTTTGAGAAGCCTTTATGTCATGTTTGTGAGAGGGGTTTGAGGAAGCATACATGCGTCTGAGCAAGGAGGTCTTACACAACAGATCTGAAGTATGCTATGTAACAACAAGGAGCCATTGTAAAGAACTTGAGCATTTGAAGATTAATAAAGAGGTCCTTCACTTGGAAGTGGGCCCAGAGACGTAGCCACTCATTGGTGAACTCCGTTATCAAGCTATTATTGTCTTTATCTCTTTTGTTGTTGTTCATATCTCTGTTTTTAAAACATGATTAATTAATAGCTAAACTCTTTAAACAACTTTAAGCATCTAAATAAGACAATTGTTTATTATTCCTTCCATTTTTGGATCAAGTGTATTGGTATCAGAGCTTTGGTTGTTTTGGAAGGTTTAACAAGTGCAGGGTGGATGCTTACAAGATCCAAATCTCAGAAAGGAGAAGGATCATTGACTGAATTCATTCCTGAGATAGAACGATTGTTGAGGAAGAAAAGAATGGCTTCAAAAGGAGAGCTTTCTCCACGAACCAAGAAACTAGAAGATGCACTTTTCTCCATGTCTAAAATGGTCAAAGTGTTGTATGAGGATTTCTTGGAGAGAAAGAAACCAGCCTTGGGAGAGATCTTAATGAAGGGTAAAAGTGAAGGGGAAGGAGAGTCTTCAAAACCTCCTCCTACGACACCTCCATCACCATCTTCTCCTTCTTCTTCTAGTTCTACCTCAAATGCTAGTTCTCATTCTACAACATCTACCATACAAAAACAAATACATAAGCATAAGTCTAATATGCCTTTGTTAAAACTTGATGTTAAGTTTGAGTTGTTTTTGTATGATGGAGAACTAAATGCAGAAAAGTTAGATAATTGGATAAGATAAATTGAAGTGTATTGCAGGATACAGAGAATCATAGATGAAGAGACTATGATCCAGCTTGCTAGTCTAAAGATGGGAGGAACCGCCCTTGTTTGGTGGGAAAATAGGACAAAACAGGATCTTAAGAAGTTTGGTAAGACTCTCTCTTCATGGCTTGATTTTACATCCGCTTTACGAAAGCAATTTAATCCTCTAGCTTACATGCAACAAGCTATTATATCATGGTAGAACTTTAGATAGTTAAAAGGACACACTGTTCAAAGTTATACACAGGAGTTTCGCAAAAGAGCTTTGTTGTTGGGAATATCATTGGATACTCAAGAGACATTGCTTAAGTATATAGGTGGTTTGCATAGTTATTTACGACATACCATTCTTATGTTTAATCCTACTAG
>SNQJ01S0034428.1:133263-149069 GCA_010110895.2 Picea sitchensis | reverse complement strand
GACAATCCAAATGGCACCACTACACTTTCATAATGCCCATACCTGGTTCTAAAGGTTGTCTTATGGATGTCTTCTTCCTTGATTATTACCTGATGGTATCCCGATCTCAAGTATATCTTTGAGAATATCTTTGCCCCTCTTAGATGATCAAAGAGGTCATCAATTATGGGTAGAGGGTACTTGTTCTTTACAGTGGATTTATTCAGTGGTTGAAAGTCAATACACAACCTCAAGGTTCCATCTTTCTTTTTTACAAAGAGTATTGGTGCTCCCCAAGGTGAAAAACTTGGACATATGTACCCTTTCTTCAACAATTCTTCCAACTACATTTGTAATTATTTTAATTCTGGTGTACTCATTATGTAAGGTTTTTTTGATACCAGGGTAGCTCCTAGCACTAAATCAATAGAGAAATATATCTCCCTCTTTGGTGGAAACCCTGGTATTTCTTGGAATATATGTTCAAATTCTTGTAGTACCGAAAATTCTTCAATGCTTGGCCCCATTTGTCTTTTCTGGATCCTCCACATGGGTTTCATACAATTGACATCCTTTTCTGAAACATCTCTTCAATTGTAAGGCTGAAATCTCCTTTATAGATATGGGTCTTGGAACTCCTTTCACAGTTTTCAATTTTCCTTCTTCATCAAGACATGTAAATGTCTTGTTAAGACAATCTAGGACAACATGATGCTTTTCCAACCAATCCATTCCAATTAGAATATCATAAGACCCCAATGGTATAATATTTAGATCGACATTAGTATTCACACCATTAATACTTATGGAACAACCTCTTACCATATCATGGATTCTCCTTTTGGTTCCAGTGGCTAGTTGAACCAAACTTGACTTTTCTGTCGTACTTTTCTCTAAATTTAATATATACACTATTTTAGGATCAATGTAACAATGAATTACTCTTGAATCAATTAAAATACCAATAGGTTGATTAATGATATTACCTTCCACCTCGAAGGAGTCTTCTCTCTTGGATCCATCCTTAGCACACTGATCTGGTTGATTTTTATTTGGGCTATTTCTATTGAAAGGTGGTTTGAATCCTTTCTTTATTTGATCAAACTTCTCCTTCTTCTTATCCTTCCAATATTTCTACAAAGACTCTCTTTCCTTTCCTTGCTCATACAGGTACTTAGCCTTCCTAATGGTCTCATTCAAAGTCCTAGGTTCATCATATTGAATCTTCTCTTTATAAAAGGATGGAATTACACTCAAAAACCTTTGTACTTTCACCTTCTCATCTTTTATAAACCCCACATACTTTAGCAGCCCAGTGAACTTCTTTTCATACTCTGCCATGGTCATGATTCCCAACTTGAGTTCAAATAAATTCTACATTTTCTTGTCATGGAAGTGCTCTGAAAGGTACTCCTTCTAAAAATATTTCTTGAACCGTATCCAATTTATCCTATTCTCATTAATGCACTCAACTTGCTTCAGCGGATCCCACCATATAGCATCTTTCCCATGTAAATGGTATGTGGAAATTTTTGCTTCTAGGTTTTATGAGTATTTATGCAATTAAAAATACCTCCTGAGTCCAAGAAACCATGCCTCAACATCATATTCCCTTTCTCTTTCACCATCAAAGGATGGTGGCTTAAGCTTCCTCGGCTCTCCTTGCAAACTGTCCAATTCATGTCTTCTTCTTTGGTGCCTAACATGAGACACCTCTGGACTACTTATGGAATCTCTAGATGCATAAAATTTCCTTGTTGAGTAGGGAGGTGAGTGGTGTCTATGAGTTCTTCTATCACTTCTTGAATAACCAATTCTTTTATGGTCATCTCTTCTTTAATGACATCTTCCCTCTTCCTCATGTTTTGAGTTTGATCCATTCTTTGTTTTCCTCTGCAAATGATTTAATCTTTGCATCATTTGAGCATTTATATGATTTTTTTCTCTTATCAGTCTCTCATTGTCTACTTTGTAACTCTGCACTTTTATTTTCAGGCTTCTCATAGTCTCTATCAATGTTCTTTGCTCCCCTCTGGCCTGGTGTATGTTGGATTTAGTCTCTGCATTACCAACACTAATATTTTGACCTTTGGCCTCTTTATCATGGCTATAAAATTCCTCTCCCTCTTCCATTTCTTGAATATGAATTATTTTACTAAAATGATATGTTTACACCCCCTAATTCTGTAAAATGTGCAAGCAACCATTTTGTTAGGATTATGCATATCATAAAAATTTGTCAAAAAATGCTACATGTCCTTTTTCTGCTCAATTCATGAAGAAATATAGTATCATTATCCATATTATAACAACTCCATGTTATCCTCCTCTTAATCATTTTTCCAATGACTATAATCTTTCCCCAATTCGATATTTGAGCTGAAAGTTATGGCTTCCCGAAAAAAAATCACTTTCAACCCCTTTTCTTTTGTTTTTCAATATGATCTTGTTGAACTATTCCACAACTGATTTAACTGGTACAAAATTCAAATTCTACACAGGCTCTTCCTTCAATCCACTTTTCTTGTGGCCATGGCTCTAAACCATGGTCTTATTCACTCTTTAGTGTCTTTTTTTTTATTAAGGTTGGTTGTCATTAATGTCAACCCTTGAAGAAAGACCCATAGCACAAAGGTTTGGGTAATGGACCCAATAGCGTTTGATGTAAGTATGACTCATTATTGTTTTGTCATGGTTGATAAAGTAAATATGGATGAACTCCAAAGTGAGATCCCCTTATGGTGACAGCCCTCAGGAAAACATGGAGTAAGAAGAGACCCATGCTTAATTGTGGAATAATAAGATGAAGGAAAGTAATTTGTTAGGGAAAATATCCTAGATGGATAGTTCTTGTCATGTCATTCCACGGTGGTATCAATGATATCCATAATTTCTTCATGGTTAGAGATTATGGCCATGAGAAGTTGGAGACCCGAAGTTTTGGGTGATGGACCCAAGTTTGTTGATGGGTAATGGTATGAGTTATGATATATTTTTAGATAATACTATTCTATGGATATCACATTTCATTCCATTTTAGTGGTATGTGGGCGTCCACATAACTCCTCACGGTTTGAGAGATGGCCTTACAGTTGGAGGACCCTCATATGTCATCTAGAAACTAAAAAAGGTCAAAGTAATCAAAGAGAGTGGTTTAGAGATTTTAAAATATAAATAATAAAAGTGAAGTGATGAGTGTAATTATAATTCAAAGTGAATACAAAAATAAATTACTTCAATATGTACAATGGAGAATTAGAAGTGGACCCAACCTAAAATAAGGAAAGTGGAGATATTGAAGTGACCTAGAAGATGTTTTAAGGAAGCTACTTGAATTATAAATGAGGAAAGGCTCTCTCATTTTGAATCACCGCATTGAGCATATTGAATATCTATAGCTTTCTGAGGTTTACAAATGATATCTAAGCCAGAGTGGGGAAAGTGAAAGAAAAGAAGCCCGAATGGGGAAGGATAAATTCTTTTGATGGTGCTTTCTAAGGTATGTTATTTTCAGGTCATCTCACCATTTGGCTATAACTATTTTTCTATAATGATTCCAGATCCTGAAATTTCTATGAAAGTGAGAAAACATATCCAAGTATCTGTGGTTAAATTAAGCTTGTGTGGGTCGTTGTATTTTTGGAGTTACACTCTGTGGAAAATGGGGTTTGTGGCAATCCTGAAACTAGTCAAAGCCAGTGTTACGGGTAAAAGCGTCATAAACTTCTTCATAACAGATCAATTCAGTGGACCAAATGTGTTGGTTAGGGTAAAGTCTGTAGTATTCTGTGTAACATTTTAAATCATTTCATCAAATATTTTGTGCGGGGAACGCTCTGCAATGTCTCTCTCTAGAATAAGCCGAGATTGACCGGGTTTGTCATTTTCTCCTTTTGAGAGGTTCAAGTAGTTCCACTTGGAGGAATTTCATAAAAACACCTTGGATAAAAATTTTATGGAGTTTCAGAGATTTCTGCCATTCAAAGTTCAAAGTTATGATTACTTCAAGTTAGGGTTGTTGATTAATCCAAAATAGGCATGTGAGACTAAAGAAAGTTAGATGAAAATGCTAGTATCTTTGTTTTAAAGGATTAAGGAAGGTTTGGAATGTGATCATATACACGGGTCTAATGCAAGGCTAAAGCATGTTGGATGAAGTAAAATTGATGGGGTCTTTTTGGTTGTGGCACATGTTGAGGTACGTGGTTGAGACAAGTGGTTAGTGAGTTGACACATACATGAAGTGTAGAGTTGATGATGTTGGTAGTATTGATGATTCATAGTTTATGAGTAGTTGACATGATTGAAACATACTTGGTACATAGTTGGATGCACTTGGTTATGGTACAGAGTTGATTATAGGTTGGTGCATGGTTGATGCAATTGTTTATGGTACAGGTTGATTCTGAGTTGGTGCATGTTTGATGCACTTGTTTATGAATCTGTGATTTGATTAGTTGAGGAATGCAGGTTGATGCATGGTTCATAATTATTGGTATAGGTTTGCAACGGTATATCTCACAATGATAGTGTGTGATTGGTTCCATCATTCTAATTCTACATGAGGTGGCGAGGACGGGGAACGGGATAGGTTGTTGTAGCCATCTTCCGATTGTAACCAGAGAACATTAGAGTTGTAGCCTCCTTCTAGTTGTAGCCAGGAAGATTTGGGGTTGGAGCTTCCCTCAAGTTGTAACTGAGAAACTAGGAGGTTGGAGCCTCCTTCGATTCGCGATAGTAAAGGAAGTTGGTGCTTCGATGAATCTTAATTCTTCAGACATATGAAAAGAATTAAGTAGGACATCGATTTGGGTTTCCACATTAAAACAACACGATTGTTTTGTGCATGTGTGTGATTTTTTTATTTATTACTGTCATTATTGGATAATGATTCATTGATAACATTTGAAGAAAAGGATTATAGTTACGTTATTCTTGATTCACACCCCCTCTAGGTAATCCAACATCTTCCTCTATATTCTTCTACAAAAGAGCTTGTTCGAACACAATGTTTGAGGAAGCTTGTGGATTTACTTGGATAATAATTCTACATTGATATAACATTTGAAGAAAAAGGATTATAATTACGTTATTACTGATTCACCCCCCCCTCTCAGTAATCCAACATCTTCCTCTATATTCTTCTACAGGAGCTTGTCCGAACACAATGTTTGAGGGCTTGGTTACTTCTAGGCCCTTCATGCCTCTAATTGACCCCTTTACCTTATCATGATACCGACGATGGGACCAATTCCTCTAGAATTAAGCCTTCAACTATTCTTCCTTTTCAATCTTCCAACTTCTCCTGGAGTAAACTTTGTCGAAACCCTTCTATTAGCTCCACTAGCAGATCGAACGGTCGAGATTTGATCTCCCATCCAATGGATGATCCGATCTCATCTAGAGGCTTCAATGAGATCGACAATCATGACTTAATCAAACATTGATATGGCCAGCCTTAATCAATTCAAGACATCGACGCTCTAGGACTCTAGAACATTACAACTCCCAAGTCGCTCAACTCCCCGGAGTGATACTCATTGAATATCTTACCCTATCCTTACACTATTAAACCGAATAGTCACAAGAAATCATGGAGGGTCTCAGATCAACAGACTGCCTGAATTCGCTACTTCGGTATTTGACACTTTCGCTGGTAGAGACGTTGGACACCCTCGGAGGCCATACTCTCGGCTATGACATGGCATGTTGATGTCACATATGGTGACATGGACCCATGGCATGTGTGCCATGTGTCACTAAAAAATGAACAGGTTAGGGTCCAAAAGGTACTGAATATGGGTGACATGTGTCCCCACCCGGTACCTCGGCCATATGGCATATGACACATCATCAATCAAACTAACATTGCACCATCTCTGCTCCATATCTGATGACCTGTATTACTCGCAAATTCTTCCCTTGATCTAACGACCGACAAGATTTTGGGACTTCGGCACTCCGGGTCATAGTAGTTCTAAAATTTTTTGATTGTCCTCGAGTTAACTTCCCAAAGGGGTCAACACCAGATGACCCTAACCAACGACTGAGATTTCACCCGAGCCTCCTATCATATCGGACGACTGGCGAGACTTCGCAACTTCGACCTTTTTCATGATTCTGCCCTGTCTCCCAAAAATTGTCGAAGCAATGAAGTTCTAGAGTTTTCCATTTCCTTCTTGGCTCCAATCAACAACTTTGATTTCTCCTGAAATCCAAATGGGACAACCATGAATCTATGATCCTTTACAAAGAATCTTTATCTGCACAACTCTATCGGTTTTGTGCGATCTTTGCAGCGCTATCTCCCTTGAGCTTTAATATCGCAAGGACATATCCATTTTTAACCATAATACCCTTTCCATAGTTATGTCCCATACCAGTCTGGTGTTTCAACCAAAAGCTCTGATACGAATCTATAATGTACCCATCCACCCACAGGCCGGGCACGCTACTTCAAGCCTGCTTATGGACTAATTTTGAATTCTAATAAAAAAAATAATTAATTAAGATGCATGAAGTATTCACATGCATAGATCAAGGTTCAAGCTACAATATAAAAGAAATGAACCATATCTCGTCCACACCAATAACCAGCAAGCATGCATACTATGGATTAAAATTTCATAAATAAATAAATATACATTGAAAATTAATATGCAGGTAAATGAGGACCATGATAGAGAGAGCACTTATCTTTAAGGAAATGAATCACCAACTAGATACAGATTGAGGACGTTCCACCCAACCATAGACACTATTGTTCCAAGTCTCAACAGTAATTTCACCCTCGATCCAGGGCTATGAGTCCACAAGGACGGTTCCAAAGTGTCACTCAGCTTCCCAAACCAGTCATCACTCAATCTCTCATAGGATTCTCAGCACACACAACAATCCAAAGTACACCAGCTCTCTTCTACCCATCCTACACAACCGAAGAGAATGGCCCCCCTTCTCTACCACGCAGCTCCTCAGGCTCTCCACCTCCTTCCAGAGCTCCAATTCATCTTGTCAAGAATATCCATGTTGGGAAACTCAGGATTCGTAGTTGTGGGAAAACTCAATGCATACCAATGCATCTCAGACATGCATAAATTAATTCATGTATGGAATACACCAATATTCACTACTTCCAACCAAACCATTGCTCCTCTCCATAATTAATTTCTCTCCCCGGACAAGATCAAAAGGAATGAATAATTAAGAGTGGGTAAAAGAGTGAATGGAGAGAGAACATAATCAAAGGTGTGAACAATGAACAATGAACAACAAGTGAGTGAGTGAATGAGTGAAGAAGAAGCATCCCCCAAACAACCCACAAGATGGGTTTATATCTTTACTTGCAAATCAAGAACCCCATAGCCTTCCTCAAGAAGCTCATGTAACCACTCCTCTCCATTAAACAATTATGGGTAGATAAAATATAAAATAAATACTTATCCCCTCAAGACCCCTCTCTTGTGGGATCATAGCCCCATATAACTCTTATCTTTGTCCATCTTGCAGCCAGTGATGTATTTATTATTAATAATGATCAAAACATTACATTTCCTAGGCACACTAGCCTTTTTCAATTGTTTGGGCACTCTAGCCTTTCATAGATTAAAAAAATACATTATTTAATATGGGGCTCAAAAAACTAGGGTATGGACCTCCCCCGTCACTAAAACAAGGGGATTTCTTACTAAGGTGAGAGTGGTAGGATTGCACGTAGCTACGTAATATTTGGTGATCACGTTTTAGGCTTTGTACAATGACAAATCCTACGATAACAAGTACCATGGTTGTTGGAAGCAAGAGAGAGAGAATACACGTGCTATGATAAAACTAGAAAGTGAATCTTACTGCATTCATTCTCTAGTAAATCTATTCAGTGCTTCTGGAAGAGAATAGGGTTTGTGTAATTATCATTCTATGTTATGCTATCATATTCCAACTCTGCTACTTTGGAGGAGATAACCAGAAGAGCATTGTTATTAGCCTGGTTGATTTCATCATGCCTACATAGAACCCACCTTAAATCCATGAAATCATCATTTTCCATTACTACTCAGATTCCTCTGCCACCTGGGCACCAATCAAAGGAAATTTGGGTGCTAATACACTAAAATTAGAGTTAGAACATCGATAAGAGAAATAATCCCCAATTCCACTACTCCATCATACAAAATGTGTAATGTCACATATAAAAACCACCACAAAACAAATCAAAAGAAACAGAGCGAGATTGTTCAAAACCCAGAAACAAAAAATGAAGAAACACATTGCAAGCCAAACCTTCCCCTTTTCCACAATCCGTAGTGGACTCTCACCATAACCCTATCCTCGCACCTTCCAAAATTCCAACATACCCCCCATGTTTCCTCTGAGATAGATTCCAAGAAATAAATTTGAAAACCACCAAAACAAATTATTGATGAATTTCCCTAGGGAGGAGATCCAAACCGAGATGCATTGATGGCTCGTAGGTAAGGCCTGCAAAACTAGTTGTAAGAGAGAGGCTCACTCTCTCTTGACTCCCTTCCACCTCCACATCCAAATGTGAGTCATTAGTAATAGTGAGGTTGATTTGATGTTCATTAATAACCACTAATGAAAAAATCTAAGTGATTTTGCAATAGTTGGAACCCCCATTTTCCATTATGGTTCCATGATTTAATGTTGTGGAAAAAGTTTCCTAGGTATCCACCTCACCATTCAGATTCCTCTTGATATGGAATGAGGAGAAATGGTTGAAGTGTGTTAGAACTTATTTTATTCTAGACTTGTCCATTTTATTTTGTGATGAGAAGCCCACACCAAAATGAGTAAGCTTAATCTAGATTATTTGGCACGTTACATAGCCCCATGCATAATGATCTATCTTATTTCCATTATTATCATGAAGACTCCTTCTACCAATATGTGATACCATCGGGTTTCTCTTGGAAGCACCATAAAACAATAATGAGTTGTAGTGTCATTGTAACCTCCATTTCAGGAATTCATATGGGTCTTTTTTTATTTTCCAGCAAGGGTGTGATTGGCACCATCATAGTCAGGGAGACAATGAAGAGCCTGTGAAATATGAAAACATAGAACAACAATGGGAATAGATACAAAACAACATGCTATCAAACGGATTTGAACATGTGCATGCATTCAATAGTGCTTATGGTTAAAATTCATTTGAAACCATTTGTTATTTAACACAAGTTGAATATGACGTGCCTTGCTTGTGACACATAATGGCACAAATTTTTTTGAATGTGGTTATGCATAATGAGCATTATTAAATTATGTGCATAGAACAACATATCAAAATTGATATACAAAAATATGTCCCAAGAGTTGCAAATTGGCAAGCGTATATTGTGCATTAGACATTGTCATATGAGAAATGCAACATAGAAGGTGGTCTTTTGTTTATGACTAGATGGCCTATATTTGGGACATAGAAATACACATATGGTCTACTAAGACAACCACTATGTTAACTAGATTCCATTCAGTGAGAAAATAATAATCAAATATATGTAATGTTATTCAGTTTCAAAAAACATAAGACATTTTCATTTTGAGCCATTGCAACAAATAAGAGAGACAAATATTAACATCAAGCCAATTTTGTCTCCTAACAAATGAGATAGAGAGAAAAAACATATGTCTCTTCAATCTCTAAAAACGTTAGTTAGGGGAAATGTTGTGTCACAACAAGAAACAATGACGACATTTTATCTAGAAGTAGCTAAAATTGAAGAAAAAAATGAAATGAAAATGTTATCAGTGAAGAATTCCAATCTTTCAAACAAGAGAACAAGAATAAAAAAATAAAAAGAATTAGGCTTTCTCATGGAAGCAAGGAATAACAAGAAACATACTTCCAACACTAGCTAAGCAAGTGATATTAAAATGAAAAGGCTTGAGACTCATTAAAATTGCAAGGGAAATTTGTATGTGCTTGGGTAATAGGATCAAGTTACAAACACATGAAACTTAATGAGTTTTTACTTAATAATGAGTAGCATAAATAGTCATAAACAACCATCAAAATAAACACATTAACACAAAAAAATGATAAAGGAGTTCACCCCTCTTTTCATTAATTATCAAAGTGTCAAAATCAGTGGTTTACAATGCTCAGAATGAGAAATAGATCCATAACGTCCAAAAACCCCTAGTTGGGATCTTCCTGCATCTGGTTTGGCCAAAAACTGAGTTGGAATCACTCCCTGGAAGTTTTCTCCCAATTCTTTGTTGTCTTTGTTTGCCAAAACACACCCAAAATGACTGAACCTAGCCTCTATGTGTTTTCCGTGCCAAAAAATCAACTCGCACGTGCATCCCGCAAAAAGAGGCATTATTTTGAACAATTAGCGCCATTAGTGCCTCCAAAGGCGGAGGTCGAGGTTGCATGGCCCCCATGTGGCCAAGAGCCAACCTATTTTCCCACTCCCCTGTTGGCTATCCATTGAAACTTCTCGCATTTTTGGTGGTCATGTGGTATATGGCATTGTAAACGGGGCTAACCATCGTACAAACCGCTCTCTAAATGTTGGAAAATGATTTTGAAACCCCGTGCCAAAAAGTTGTTGCACAATGTTGTTGTCGTATGGGAAAGGAATGTGACCAGGGCAGGTGCTAGGCCCCAGCCCTTTCTCCGCTCGCGCGAACGTTTGATTCAATTCAAATGTTTATGTTAGACTATTATGTTAAGTAACAAATGCAGGCGGGCTGGTAGCCCGACCCTTGCCAAAACACTACCACTGTCAAAGGTATCGGGTTCGACCCCCGTGGACTCCAAAAAACCCTTTACACTACGAAGGGGTGCCACGTGGCAGCCCATGTCTTGGCCACATGGCACATTAACATTGGTCCATCACAATGACACTTTTCAAAGTTGGATTGGTTCACATGCCATGCCAAACACCTACCACGTCAGCCTCTGCCATGTCACCCTTGCCACGTGTCAGTATGGTCACCTTCCACGTCACAAGTACGACCCTTCCACGTTAATAATATGACCCTTCCACATCAACAGTATGACCCTGCCACATCAGCAGTATGGCCCTGCCACGTCAGCAGTATGGCCCTGCCACGTCATCACTATACGTATTGTCCAGAGTGTACAGTCAACAAAATTTTGCATGTTTGGAAAAGCAGACAGAACGCGATATCTCTCTCATATGANTCCACATTAATAATATGACCCTTCCACATCAACAGTATGACCCTGCCACATCAGCAGTATGGCCCTGCCACGTCAGCAGTATGGCCCTTCCACGTCATCACTATACGTATTGTCCAGAGTGTACAGTCAACAAAATTTTGCATGTTTGGAAAAGCAGACAGAACGCGATATCTCTCTCATATGACATATGTTTGAACCCATTCAAGTTGCTTTGGGATTTTGAGGACAAGGACTGCGCACGAGTCCATTTTGAAGAAATTCTGAGCACTTTGATTTTTGAGCATATTTTGATCCCCTAGATCACTCCTCCCCATTGGGAAGCTTTTGGACCCCTAAAAGACTACTTTCAGTCTATCTGAAGATGAGGGTACAGTTCCCTCACCTTTCCAACCTCAATCCATTTTTCCTTGCTTATATTTGTGTCGTTACGACCAACTCGAAGGTATTCCACATTCCCTCGTTTTGAAGTTCTCATCCTCCTTTCAAGGATTGTATCTTCATGCAATTCTGAAAGATATTCTGGTGAGAAATCATCTATAGAAGGAATTTGAACATGATCTCTTTGATCATCAATCAAAGGAGTCTCATATAATCTCATATTCTCAACATTGACAACTGCATACATTTTCATATAAGGAGGAAAATCCAAATGGAAGGCATTGTTACCAATCATTTTAAGAATCTTGAAAGGTCCATATCTAATTGGTTCCAATTTTTTACCTTCTCCTTTAATCCTCTCTTTGCTAATGTAAAGCCAAAATTCATCTCCAACTTGGAAACTGTGATCAACATGATGCTTTTCATGTCTTGTCTTGTACTTGGCTTGGCTCTTTTCCAACTGTTCTTGTACTATTTGATGCACCAACTGAATTTGTTCAATGAACTTCTTTGATCTATCAATGTCATATTGACCATCAATAGAAATATCTTTCCCAAAGATAAAATCTAAAGGAGATTTTGGCAAATAACCAAAACATGCCTCAAATGGAGATGTTTGAGTTGAAGAGCGCTTAGCTCGGTTGTAAGCATGTTGAATATAGTGTAAGTTCTCATCCCAAAGCTTAGGATGCTTGCTGCAATAACCATGAATAAGATACACTATTGTTCTATTAACCACTTTTGTTTGACCATTGGTTTGTGGATGAAAAGTTGTGATGTTTTTCAGCTTGGTGTCCATGAGTACCCATAATCTTGACCAAAAGTTCCCAATAAATTGAGAATCTCGATCAGAATTAATGGATTTGGGAAGCCCAAAACGTACCCAAACATATTGAAAGAACATTTGTGATGTTTGTTCAGTTGTAACCTGCTTCTTACAAGGCATCAAAATACACATTTTGTTGAAACAACCAACCAAAACATAAAGATAATCATGATTCTTTTTAGACATAGGTATACCTCCTACAAAGTCCATGGAAATGTTTTCCAAAGGATGAGAAGGAACCGGAAGTGGAGTATATAAACCCAAGTTTCTATTGCTATGATTTCTTGTAGCACATAAAGAACATCCTCTCAGATATCTTGAAACACTTTCATTCATTTTGGGACAATAGCAATACCTTTGCAAATTAGCCACTGTCTTGCCTACACCAAAGTGGCCAACAATAAGAGAAGAATGAGCTTCCCTTATGATGTTGACTCTTTCACCCTGTGGAATACATAGCTTGCCAAGATGATACAAAATCTTATCATGCACATGATAATCCAATTCCTCAACTTGGTTAGCATGACACAAAGTTGCATAAACTTCTTGAAAATCAACATCTAAAGCATATTGTTCAACATAGCTCTCATGCATGGTAGAATTATGCTTAAGAATAACTGAAGCACTAACAATAGGCCTAGATAAAATATCAACAACTTTGTTATAAATTCCTTTCATATACCTTATAACCAAGTGGAATTGTTGTAGAAAACCCATCCATCTGAAGTGCCTTGCTTGTTGTAGATTTGTTTGTGATTGTAAGTATTGCAATGGTTGATAATCTGTGTGAATGATAGCTTATTTTCCCAAAAAATAATGTTTCCATTTTTTCACACTTTGCGTCAATGCATACAACTCCTTATAATAAGTAGGATAGTTAATCACAACACCATTAAAAGTTTCAGAATGAAAACAAATGGGATTACCATGTTGTAGCAAGATTGTTCCCATTCCATAATTGCTTGCATCTATTTGGATCTCAGATGGTTGTCTCAAATTAGGAATTGCAAGAAATGGAGTTGAACTAATCTTCTCCTTCAATGCATCAAAATATTTTGGTTGCTTGCCTCCACATTGGAAAACTTGTTTGATGCTTGTCACTGCATGTAATGGAGCTGCAATTGAAGAGAAGTTAGCAATAAACTTTCTCCAATATTGGGTTGCTCCCAAAAATCTTCTTACCTCGGTCACATTGTTGGGCTTGGGCCAATCCAAATTGACTTCGACCTTGGAAGGATCAATTTTTAGTTCTCCTCCTCCAACAATATGTCCCAAGTAAACAAGTGAGGTATTTCCAAACTCACATTTAGACATCTTCAAAAACAAATTTTCTTTCTTTAAGACATCCAAAACTTGTTTTAAATGCATAAAATGCTCTTCATGATATTTTCTAAATATCAAAATATCATCCAAGTAGACAATCACAGAATCATCAATAAAGGTCCTTAAAACATCATTCATGACTCTCATGAATGTAGCAGGAGCATTACAAATCCCAAATGGCATTACCATCCACTCAAACAAACCTTGCTTTGTTTTGAAAGATGTCTTCCAAGTGTCTCCTTCAAAAATCCTAATCTGATGATATCCACTTCTCAAATCCAACTTAGTAAAATATTTAGCATCTTTCAATTGATCAAGCAAATAATCAATTCTAGTAAGAGGATAACGATTCTTTACCATAATCTTGTTCAAGGCCCTGAAATCTACACACATGCGCCATGTACCATATTTATTTGGAACTAAAATAATTGGTGAACCACATGGTGATGGGATTGGAATGATGATCTAGGTGGATATCGGTGGCCACCCACCTTTTCTGGCTGGCTCAAAACATTTTTCTGGCAATTTTGGCAATTTACTATTTTTAGCAGTTTTTAACTTCCGGGGCCATTTTGAAGGCCCAAATGAATGTTTTTAAATATAGAGGTTCTAAATGATAGTTGAAGGAATTATTTAGCCCCCAAAATTAATCTCCTCGATGATACCTTTCCAACGAGCTATCACACGCCTAAAACGGAGATCATATGCAAACGTTACGACCCTGGGAAGTTGATGTACTCACTTACCCAAACAGGGCCCACATGACTTTTGGCGCTTCATCTCCTAGGGTTAGGTTTATGGATGTCTAGGGTTTTTGGTATTCCTTCTTATTGTMAAAASGCCTTCACATGCTCATTGTAATCATCTTCTTGTGAATGCGAGTAGCCATCACATCTCTTCTCAAAGATAAGTTGCCACCATTCTAGTGAGTCTTTCACTCTGTATTTTTACAATATCTATACATTTCTTTGATTAATAGAAATCATGTATTACTGTATATATGTGTTTATGGTTGCATTTTTGATACATTTATGTTATATTATTGAATATCTGTGATATCTCTGTGCATTTCCTTATTATATCTCCGCTCTCATTTCGTGCCGAAAATAATCCGGATAAGTGGTATCAGAGTAGGCTGCTCTTGATTGTTTTTTTAGGGCATGTCCCCGACGAGGTCCGATTATAGCAAGTTGGGTCTCAAGATTTTATCTCTTGAAGACAATCTCTCTCGCACACCCAAGAAACCCTCAATGGCGAAAGAAAAGAAAAATGATGGAGCAGACGATCCTATCAATCTGTTGCTTGAGCAAGCTCTCATGCGACAGAGGGACGAAATGATGGAGAATTTTTCCCACATCCTTAAACGCCTGTCGATAACATCATGCACATATTATTCAAGCAAACACTTTGGAGGCACCTCACCTTTCAAGGTACAAGTTAATTTTGATAGTCCTATATTTGAAGGACAGATAGATGCAGAAGCCCTAGAAAAATGGTTAACTCTGCTAGAAGGTTATTTCTCTGTTCAAAAATTTTTCGACAAAGAAAAGATCACCTTCGCACTCCTTAAAGATATCCCTCATGTCAAACATTGGTGGGAAACTTCCTGGGAGCAAAGTTCCATAGAGGAGTCTGGAATGTATGGGGCCGATCCCACTTGGGATTTTTTTGTGGATGCAATAAAGGATCAGTATTACCTTGTTGGCAACTATGAGGAAAAGTACATGAGATGGACCACACTGCAACAAGAGAGGAGCCAAGCAGTTCCGGATTTCACCAATACCTTCCATACCTCACGCACCAAGTTGGGTATCAAAGACTCCGAGCGACATTTGGTTCTAAAATATCGTGGGGCTCTACACAGATACATCCAGGCTGAAATGGATTTTCTAGACATCTCATCTCTCAGTGTTGCTTATCGATGTGCTGTTAAAATTGAGAAGAAATTTAAGCACCAGAACAAACGAGAATTCGAGTCTACAAATCTGCAACAATGAAAGTATGACAAAAACGGCCCTAACAAACAGTCTCCTGAAAACCAGTCCAAGACACAGGAAAAGAAGGGTCACGAGAAGACAAAGAAGGACACCAAAAAATGGTGTGATTTCCACAAAATCCCCTGGTACAACA
>SNQJ01S0034428.1:118069-133253 GCA_010110895.2 Picea sitchensis | reverse complement strand
AGATTTATCAATTGGCTAAAGAAGGTATTGCTCCTTGTATCCTCATAGTGTGCTATCATTTCTTCCGTGAAAATTGTCCAAGTGACAAGTGATTTGCGAGAACAAATCCATCGATACCATACAAATTGATTGGGTTCTAAATACAAAGAAACAATTCATACCTTTCATGTATGTGGCACATTATGTAGATCAAATAATTGCTCCATATGAAGTATCCATGTGATTGGGTCCTTGCCATCAAACTTCCTCATATCGATCTTAGGAACGTGGTTGGTCTTCAACTCAAAGTTGGAGTTTCTCCATTCTTGATTCACATTCCTTGTGTCCTCATCATGAATTTCATGGTATACATTTTCACTTTCAGGTCTCCTCTCTATTAGGAAATTTTTCAATCCTTCCATGATCTCCCCTTTTAAAGCATCCATCTTAGTATTTATTGCCTCAAATTCAACTTCTGTTGAATCCATCATCTCTTGTAGTTCATCTTTTGTTTCTGTCTTATTTTGTAAATCATTTATGTCCCTATTCATTTCTTCACCTTGATCAAGAGTCCAAGTAGGATTGTCTGGAGGCTTATTTGGTGTAGAAGTCCCCTTTTTTGGTGGCATGTTGGCCAAGTATCACTTTAAACCTTGATTTTAAGGTGGTTCTTCTAGACAATCTTCCTTTTATTGTATCTCCAAAATTTCGGCCCTTATGAGTATGAGCTTTTATTTTTTGTAGGTCTCTAATATTTCTTCTCTTCAATTTCACAGGTCTGATAAAAATTGGACGTGCCAAGTGGAATTTATGGTAACTTCCCCACAACTTGCTGATTTTTGGCCTTTCCAGGAGATCTCACTTGTATAGCGTGCACCGCACAACATAATTGATATAAAATTATGAAATTCGTACCAGACCTACTGCAGGCTGTCCACTATCCAATGCAAGTGGTCTCACTCAATTTGGATACTCTAGGAAGAAGTTATGATTGTTTTACCTGGAACACCTGCTTGAGACTAGTCAATAGGACTAGTCAGATACCCTATCTTCCACAGGGTGTATCTACAAATTTAAGATGACCCATAAGCTGAAATTTCTACCCCATATACCTTACAAAGTTTTGTGAATATCCTCCAAATTTTAGGGTCTGAAACATTACAGAAAAAAAATTATAGTGAAAATTCCGCAATGACTCAATTTAGGATGATTCTAGAACCCTATCTTATAAAGGCTGTATCTCCGAAAGTATAAGGTATCAGGAGCTGAAATTTGAACCCAATGTACCTTGATCCATCTAATAAATATCCTCGAAGCCCTTACTTCTGAATCGTTGTATAAAAAAAGTTATAGCTAAAATTCCACGATGTCTCAGATGTAGAAGCAAAACCCCAAGACCTTGAGCTCTGATACCATATGTTAGGAACCAAATATTAATATAGCATAGAAAAACCTTAGAATAAGTACTCAACACCTTGAAAAAGAGATAATTTCAGATAATAAGCCTCTTTGATGGGGAAACCTCCTTTTACCCCACATAAATGTTTTAGTACAAGATGATTCCAAATGATAATGTCTCCTTGGTATATATAGGAGACTAGGAGGTATAATTATGACTAATGTAATAAAGCCGACATAAATAAAATAACATTACTAATGTAATATGCCCCAATTAAGGGGTAATGAGCCAATATTAGGGCTTAACATTATTTTAGAACAAGGTATAGCAGTGGATCTAGAGAAGATTGAAGGCATTAGAGGATGGACAACACCCAAGAATGTTGCATAAGTCAGATATTTTATGGGGTTAGCTGGTTACTACAGAAGATTTATATCAAGTTTCTCTAAGATTTCTCATCCCATCACTTCTTTGCAGAATAAGGGAATTAAATTTGAATGGACAACATAGTGTGAAGATAACTTTAATCTGTTGAAATAATTACTTACTAGTGCTCCTATTTTAAATATTGCTTACCCAAATGGAATTTTTTTGGTATGTATAGATGCACGAAAGGAAGGACTTGGTGGCGTCCTCACTCAAAATGGACATGTCATTGGTTATGAGTCCAGAAAGCTTAAAGAGCATTAGAGGAACTATGCCACACGTGACTTGGAACTTGTTTCCATTGCTCACGCTTTGAATATGTGGAGGCATTATCTCATGGGGAAGAGGTTTGAATTAAGAATATACAATAGTGGTTTGAAATATATTTTTGAACAACCAACTTTAAATGCCAGGAAGACGCGATGGCTATAATTTTGAAGTGAATATGATTTTGACATCAAGCATATCAAAGGAAAATAAAATAAAGTTGTTGATGCACTTAGTAGAAGAGTACTTCTCATGCATTCTACAACTATTAGTATGCATCAATCAGAGTTAAAGAGAATAATTTTAGATGTTGTTGTCATAGATCAACATTACCTACAGGTAAAGGAAAGCTTACAACAAGAAAATGTTCAACAAAAAATTAAATAATATGAGATGAAGCAAGATGAATTACTTATGCATAAAAATAGAATTTATGTTCCTAGTTCCGAAGAACTTAAGAATTTGGTATTAAAATAAATGCATAATGTTCCATATGCCAGACATCCTGGTTACCAGAAAATGATTGAAGCAATAAGAAGCCAATTCTTTTGGCCAGGAATAAAAAAATATGTTTTTGATTACATTTCCATATGTATGGAATGCCAGAGAGTGAAGGCTAAGCATAGACACCCAACGAGTTTTCTACAACCATTACCAATTCCAGAGAAGAAGTGGGAAGTGGTAACCATTGATTTTATAATTAAATTTCCCAGGAAAACAAGACAACATGATTCAATCATGGTAGTGGTTGATAAATTGACAAAGGATTCTCATTTTGTTTCTGTAAAAATGACTCATACAACAACTAATATTGCAGAAATTTACATGAGGGAGATTGCTAGGTTGCATGGGATACCTAAGGCAATTGTCTTAGACAGAGACAAAAAATTTACTTCATATTTCTAGAGGGGATTGTTTAAAGGATTTGGTACAAATATGAATTTTATAACAACATACCATCCACAACCATATTGGAAGACAAAGAGAGTCAATCAAGTAATTGAAGACATGTTGAGAATGTATGTGATGGACAAGCCATCTAAGTGGGAAGATTACTTGCACTTGGTTTAGTTTTCCTATAATAACGCGTATCAAGATTCATTGAAAATGAGCCCATTTGAAGCTTTGTATGGTAGGAAATGAAATACTCCAGTGAGTTGGGACAACCCAACAGATAGAGTGGTACTTGGGTAGAATTGATCAAGGATATGGAAGACCAAATGATTAGAATTAAGAAGAATTTAAAGGAAGCTCAAGATAGACAAAAAATTTATGCAGATAAGAACAAGACAACTAGATAATTTAAAGTGGGGGAACATGTTCTTTTAAAATTGAATCCCAAGAAGAGCTCTTTGAAGCTGGGTAGTTGTACAAAGCTAGCAATCAGATTATGTGGTCCATTTGAGATATTGGACAGAATAGGGCCAGTTGCATACATACTTGCATTTCCTGCTTCCATGAATGTGCATAATGTATTTCATGTCTCTTTGCTAAAAACATATGTACATGGTCCTAACCATGTTATTGATTGGCATCTGATTCAGATAGAGATAGAGGGTGACTTTCAGGTCCAACTAATGTGAATATTGGACAAAAAAGTCAAAATGCTCTGGAATCGAGTTATAGAGTTGGTAAAAGTCCAGTGGATCTGCTACAGTCCTGAAGATTCTACTTGGGAGTGTGAAGATGCCATGCAGACAGAGTACCCACAAATATTTGAATAAATTTTGAAATTTTGTTTTATGTTGTGTATATGCACTAAGGACAGTGCCAAAATAAGGGGGAGGGGATGTAATACCCTTGGTTTTTTAGCCCCGTATTAAATAATGTATTTTGTTAATATATGAAAGGACGGAGTTCCCAAACAATTGAAATAGGCCAATGTGCCTAGGAAATGTAATGTTTTGATCATTATTAATAATAAATACATCACTGGTTGCTAGATGGACAAGGGAAAGAGTTATAGGAGGGGGCTATGATTCCAAAAGAGAGGGCGCTTGAGGGGCTGAGTATTTATTTTATATTTTATCTACCCATAATTTTTTAATGGAGAGGAGTGGTTACATGAGATTCTTGCAGAAGGCCATGTGGTTCTTGATTTGCAAGTAAAGATATAAACCCATCTTGTGGGTTGTTTGGAGGCTCATTTTTCTTCACTCATTCACTCACTCACTTGATGTTCATTGTTCATTTTTCACTTCTTTCATTATTTTCTCTCTCCATTCACTCTTTTACCCACTCTTGATTATCCATTCCTTTTGATCTTGGCTGGGGAGAGAAAAACGAATTGTGGAGAGGAGCCATGATTTGGTTGGTAGTAGTGGTTGTTGGTGTATTCCACCCAAGAATTAATGCCTGCATGTTTGAGATGCATTGGAATGTGTTTATTTTTCCCACAACTATGAATCCTGAGAGTACCATCATGAAGATTATTGACCAGATGCACTGGAACCCTGGAATGAGGTGGACAACCTAAGGGACTATGTGGTAGAGAAGGGGGTCCATTCTCTTGGGTTGTGCAAGGTGGGTAGAAGATAGTTGGTGTACTTTGGATTGATGTGTGTGCCGAGAATCCTGTGAGATCTTGAGTGATGACTATTTTGGGAAGCTGAGTGACACTCTAGAACCATCCTTGTGGACTCATAGCCCTGGCTCGGGGGTGACATTGTTGTTGAGACTTGGAACAATAGTGTCTATGATTGGGTGGAATGTCCTTGGTATGCAACCAATTGGTGATTCAGTTCCTTAAAGATAATCTCTCTCTCTTTCATGGTTTCATTTACCTGCATATTTATTTCCGTTGTATATTTATTTATCTATGAAATTTGTATCCATAGTATGCATGCTTGTTGGTTATTGTTGTGAACGACATATGGTTAATTTGTTTTATATTGTAGCTTGAATCTTGATCTATGCATGTGAATACTTCATGCATATTTATTAATTAAAAATTTGATCAGAATTCAAAATTAGTCCAGAAGCGGGCTTGAAGTAGCGTACCCGACCTGTGGGTGGTTGGGTATGTTATACAACGTGGGGGGTATGTTGGAATTTTGGAAGGTGTGAGGATAGGGTTATGGTGAGAAGCCATTATTGTTTGTGGAAAAGGGGAAGGTTTGGCTTGCAATGTGTTTTTTCATTTGTTGTTTCTAGGTTTTGAACAATCTCGCTCTGTTTAGTTTTCTTTGTTTCGTGCTGGTGTTTATATGTGACATTACAAATTTTGTATGATGGAGTAGTGGAATTGGGGATTCTTTCTCTTATCGATTTTCTAACTCCAATTTTAGTGTATTAACACCCAAATTTCCTTTGATTGGTGCCCAGCTGGCAGAGGAAGCCTGAGTAGTTATGGAAAATAATGATTTCAAGGATTTAAGGTGGGTTCTATGTAGGCATGAGGAAATCAACCAGGATAATAGAAATGCTCTTTTGGTTATATACTCAAAAGTAGCAGAGTTGGAATAGGATAACATAACATAGAATGTTAATTACACAAACCTTATTCTCTTTTATAAGCACTTAATAGATTTACTAGAGACTGAATGCAGTAGGCTTCACTCTCTAGTTTTATCATAGTGGGTGGATTCTCTCTCTCTTGCTTCTAACAACCATGGTACATGTCATCATAGGATTTTTCATTGTGCAAATTCTAACACATGATCACCAAATATTGCGTAGCTACATGAAATCCTACCACTATTACCTTAGTAAGAAATCCCCACGTTTTAGTGATGGAGGAGGTACACTACAAGGGAGGCTTCCCTACTAACCTCAAGGGATCAAAGTAACAAGTTTGATAGTCAAGCCTTCCGCCACCTCTCTTTATAATCTAAGTCAAAGTCTAGGTCAAAGGAAAAAGAGGTATGAAGCTTGTATGAGTACTTTAATGGAAAAAGAACAATTTATAGCATTTATATAATCAATTCCAAGTGTAAACATCTAATTAGAACCTCATAAGACACTAGACAATGAGAATTTTCTATGACTAGTACAAATTTGCAGTAGTACAATAGTTTTCCAATAGAAATATAAATTTGTAACAACAACAAGAAAGATGCTTTAGAATTGCAACAATTGGCAATGAAAATATATCATAAATCCACTAGACTGATATCCAATTGTTGTATGCAATTTTTAGGTATGTTAGTCCACCTTTAGATCAATGTGTGCAACAAATTTAAGTGTTATCAAGTGGTTGTAAAAAATGTTTGCAATAGTAGTAAGTTTACCACTCAATTAGCACAAGTTGGTGTTAGTAAAGTTAGTATATAGATTGAGAGATTAAGAATAAAGAGTTTTTTTATCACCTTCACCACAAGAACGTTTAAATGATTAGTGCCTTAGGACTATGGAGTCTTTTACAACAACAATACAATATGTTTGGAGATGATAGTAGAAATATATAAGAGGTAGGGCTTGAAATCGAAGGTGCTAGCACATTAGGGACTTATGTTTCTAACCTTAAAGAGAAGGATTTCTAGAGTGCAGACACTTTTGGGCTCTAGCAACCTTTTATCCCTTCTTAAGTTCTTTAATTATGTCACAATCGAGAGTCTATGGATAAAATCCTAAAGTGATAGTACTTTGGGGATTTAGGATTCTAACCCTAGGTAGGATTTCCTTCACACATTTATGGATGAAATTAACCTTATGAGAGGAGGAAGCACTTATGCTTCTCTCTTAGGGTTTTACCAAGAAAAATATTCAATATGAACAAGTAAAATTAACCATAAAACATTCAATAACATGAAATGAAATTGCAGAAATTTACTTACTTCACCAAGATGGCAAGAGAAAACCCTAATCGCAACAAATTCATCCAAAAATCAACAAATAATTATCCACACTTGTCCTCCAAGAGATAGCGCATGAGAAAAAGAGCCAATAACTCCAATAGAGCAAAAATTTCAGACTTGTCTCTCACTTAGGTGAGAAAGTTGTGATGATAAAATGAAATGTCAAGGTTCTCTATTTATATGAGGAATCACAAACCAATTTGTGCACTTTAATTTGTCCACAAGAACTTAAAATAGGACCGACCCCCTCAAATTGTCTTTTCAATTTACAAAAAATATATTTACATGAGATAAAACTCTAAAGAGGGTGACGTTATGCCCTAGTAGGGTGACATTATGCTCATAAGAGTGAAATCAAGGTTGAAAAGATGGAACGTTGGGCCTCTAAAGGCCATGTGTCCCTTTCTCATGTTCCAAGGTCCATGTTGCAATGCCTCCTTCATCAATCCATCAAGCGATCCATCAAACCCTATCCCCTACATGAAACATCCTCCATCATCAAGGTGCAACACTCATCATCAAATGGTGCCCCAAATGTGGGGTCTAGGATCCATGATGTGGGCAAGGTCCTACAAAGACAAACAAGTATTCCCTCCAAGGTTCCACAAGTCATGTGAATCATGCCAAGTAAGCCAAATCTAATAAGAGAACCACCCAAACATGTGCATCAAACCCCCTTTTCAAATTAAACAAATTCTCAAAGACCTTTTAAACTTTTCCAAATTTAGGTATGGGAGGTGTGTCAAGGTGCCCTATTGGGTAAGTCAATCCCCAAGTCAAAGGATGTTTCCAAAGAATACCCCATGTAATTCAGGAAATGAATATGAGATGGATTGGGGTAAGACTTATAGGCATGAGGTTCTTGACATACAAGGGTTCGTATTGTCTCATTTATGGGTGCCTTTGTAGAGGGTGTGTTTCCCTTCGTTCACAATGAAACATTTTTCCAAGCCCTTTTATTTCCATTAATTGATTATGGTCCAAAACATTGATTACTATGTGCAATGAAAAGTAAAGAGTACTGCAATTCCACTTGGAGCTAGAAATACACAGAGTGTCATATGCAATGGAAATTAAGGGAAACTGCAAAATGCATTTCCTCAACAAACAATACATTTGTTAATTATGCGATTTATTTTGTAGATCCATCATTTTTTGGAGAAGCGTTTTATTGTTCCCAAGACCTTAGGGAGAACTTCTAGAAGGATAATATTGGCTTTTATCTTTTTCCAACAACAACACCTCTGGGCCTTTAGCCCCTTGTTCCCATGAAATGAGGTACAATCCCTTCTTGGGGTCAATTAAACTCGGGAACCAAAAGTACGAGCAAATGGAGGGGAAGAGGTATGGAAAGTGGTCAATATGAATGAGAATGGTATGATGACCCTTCAAGGAACTACCCAGTAACAACCCTTTTCCTGAGGGTGACGAACTTGCTAGGACATAATGATAACCACCAAGGTGAAACTAGGCAAAAGGTATAATTTCCAAGAAAATGTTCCATAATCATAAAAGTATTCTTTGAGATGTGTTCAATTGCTTCAAATATGAAAGTGACCCTGACCATGACACCAGGCTTGTTAGCTCATGAACCATGAATTTTTGTCCTCTGGGACCAAGGCGATATAGTGGATGTCTCTCTGTTGCTCTTGATGAGTGGTGATCAACATGAATAGAAGGGACCTTGGAGGCCTTGTTGCTCAATCTAACTCTTGACACTCCATGTCTGCTACCTGTGGGCCTCAATACATGATCTCCTTAGTTACCCCTAGACTGAGGGGGTAACTGTTATGAGGAAAATCTCTCTATGGCTAGGGTAAACCACAACAGATGGAAATGACTGCAGAAATCAACTCTCTTCTAAAGTATGCTATGAAAACAAATATGCTAGCAAGACAAGATAAAAGGCCTACCTCGTCCAGACGTTCGATGAAGTCCATCGTTGAGCACTCGACCCAAAACAATATACCTGCAACTAGTCCTCAACAACCAAGCAAAGAAAGCATATGGTGATAATAAATGATGTTAACACATTCAATAGCATAATCCATTAATAAACATGACAAATACGCCCATGGAATAATAATTCAATATATTTGCAAGATATCAATTCGATAGGAAAAGAGTATTTCTATTAATATATGATCAACATAAGTGAAAATGTTACAAAATTCCATGTCGACATGGTTCAGAACCGAGAAAATAAGTTCCAGGGATGATTTTAAGGATGGAAATTTGTTTTAAAATGTAGAAATCTTGTCGAATCTTACTAATCCTTCAAATGCCAACTATAAATATTTGACAATACTTTTATAAAAATATTCAAATTTATAAGGATTTTATATTGTTTTTATAAAATTTTGGTGATTTTTAAGGTAAAATAATTTTATCCTATAGAATTTGGGCGAATGATTTTTAAAATAGCGAATCTCGTTTTTGGAAAAACCATGGAAAGTTATCCCATGAGAGAAATTTAGCCCCTAAAATAATCCATGCTAAGTTCCTTCCAGCTGGGCCTCCACCACTTCAATCCTCCACCAAAGGCAAGCTCATAAGAGAGAAACAATGAGTTTCTCAATCAATAAGGGAAAATCTTGGGGGCTGAACGTTGTGTTCAAACTTAAAGGACAAAGGGATGTAGACTCAATATGAAGTAAATAATTTCTCCATAGTAACTTTTCTCTCAAAGTTGAATTCTTTCTCCCCCTTTCCATAGCTCAGAATTGGCCCATTTATAGCCTTTAAAATGGAACTGAAGGGCCGAGTCTGAACGTTTCCAGTAAATGGAAGGCAAAGGATAATAGATCTCCTGTCGTGACATGGGAACTTGACACTAATTTTCATTTTCTGGCACAAATCCGGATGTACGTGGAATGTAGTGGAGCAACTTGCGGATACACATATTGTATAGTAGGCAAGATGCGTACATGTGGGAAAATATGTATTTTTATCTCTGGATTTTACAAATAGGGATGATAAGTTTGCATAGGGAAATGGAAAAAGGCCTTCTGTGCAAGATTGCATAGGGTGAGGAAAATCTTTCTATAACAGATACCCCCTAATGTGTGAGGTCACAGGATTATCTACGATGATTGAAATACATTATAAACAACCCAGAAGTGGAGTGATGGGGGACCAACTAGAAGAACTAGTTGCTCATTACATTCTGCACTGACTTTGCATACATGGCTTCCAATAGAATTACACAGCAGATCCATGTGAAAATATACCAAACAAGTGTCTGTGGCCATGAATAGGCAAACACAAATGTGGTTACATGCCAATGTCTATCATAGTCAGGAACAAGACCCATTAGAACCAGTCTCAAAACCAATCTGAAGATATTTGTATACAATGGAGTACAATCTGATCTCCCATGATCACTGAAGTCATATAGGTATTGTTCCAATGAAAAGGAAGCAAAAAACGAGGAAAGTTGCAGCCACGTACTGGTGTATTCAAGTTTTCTACACAATCCACCAAGGGTGCAAGTCTACATCATGTGAATAAAAGAGTTGAGGTCAAACACAATGAGACATCATTTGATTACCGGTCATTGAGGTATATCGTTAATAAACACGATACAACCTACTGATAATGAAAGTAGGTATCAAGGCACCGAGTACATTCTTACAAGTGTGAATAAAGGAGTCGGTGTCGAACACCTGAAGAATTCATCAATCAAGAGACATTGATGTATTTCCCATTGTCGATGGAGAGAGAGCCTGCAACTAATGACTACAAGCCTTAAGGTACTCATAAGACTCTAGGTCCCGTTTCTAGAATAGATGGGTTGAAGTCGATGGAAAGATACCTATTGAAAGGAGAGCATTAAGGCATATCTCATTAGTTAGCACAAGGTATAAAGAAGGAGCTTCATGATTTGATGGAAATCGAACGAAGAACAATTTCATGAACCAACGACCCTATGCATCTTTTTTGTGTGCCAAGTGAAAGAGGTACATGAAAAAGACCCTCTGAATAGCAGCCAATGATGAAAATTGTTGACAAAGGTGAGGAAACCACCAATATGGATAATGGCATCCAAGAAACTACACGAATCCCAATGTGTGAATAGATGTATTGTCATCGAACACAAGGGAAACCACCCAGTCAATGACCAATGATGAAGTGTTGACTGTTGGGTTCACATTTTCCTACCAATGATGCAAGTAGGACCAGGGTGCATGATAGGACTACAATATCATGTGATTCTGAGACAAAATGAGGGTATGGTCGATATGAAAAGTCAAGAGTTATGAGAAGTGGCCGACACAGGTTGATAGACTTCCTTTTAACAAGACCATGAGACATATGGAGGAATCTAGCACCATAGACCCAATGATGAAACCATGAGATGCATGAGGCATCAATAAAACTCTCTATAGGGACTGGAAGAGTAACCAGTCAGTAGAGAAGACTCTTTAACGATATTAGCTTCCTAAGGCCATGCTAATCCCAAAATTATGATGATAAATGGACTCAATAACTTTGTGCTCTGTTCAAAGGCGACACAACTTCTGCCAACATAAGATAATACTCCCTTCCCACCCATCTTTTTTCGTTTTTTCATAGACAAATGAATTCTATGATACAAAGGAGGAAACGAGTGTTGCAAGTAACCAAAACTAGTTCCAGCAGTGGAACATACCTATGCTCAATACAAGGAGATGCATGCAGGAGATGGACACTCAGGGAATGTTCCCTCCTAGGTATAGGGTGTCAAATTGCGAAGGATATAAACGAGGCTCTACTTGGTTGAGGATGCAAAAAATGTTGAGGCAAACGGTTTATAACGCAAAGAGAGAACCAACTATAGGTTTAATACTGCAAGAAAGGGCATGAGATGCAATCAAAACTTAACGCCAAAAAATGTCATTTTTTATGTCATTTAGTCTGCTTGGTGTGAAAAAGGGATAAATTTTTTCCAAATAGACGTCCTTTCAAATCCAATTTATGAGTGCGAAAGAGACAAGTTCACTCGAAAATCTTTTCTCTTTTTGAAAACGAGTTGGAAAAGAGCTTAACTAAGACTCACGACCTTTCAAGTCCAATTTAACGAGTGTGAAAGGGACAAATTCACTCGACAATCTTTTTAGTTTTTAGACGAGTCGGAAAAGAGATTAAATTAGACTCATGGATTTTGTTCTAAGCAACATGTAATGGGGGAGGCCAAGGCTCCCGTGCAAGACTTCTGTGAAAGGTCAGCAACTTACGAAGAGCTGACACAAGCTTGGGAAAATTGAAAGCTTTCCAAGTCGAGGAGGATAAAATACTTGTAGAGGTTACCTTATATACAATATATTGAAGAATGCCCCTTATCTGGAAGGGTGTAGAAGAAGGAAGTCGAGGCTCTACAAGATCATTCCAATCAAATGAAACCACCCTAGGACTTGGAGGGAGAATACTCAAAGAGAGTGGAATGCTCCCTAGTGAAGAAGGTACAAAACTAGAAATTCTAAGGACAGGGTCGAAGGACGCATCACCCTTCAAAAGAAGAGTGGGATTGACTGAATATTGCATTGACTATGTCACTTCCTTAGGCTTTTCACTCTCCAAGAGAAGAGTGGGATCGACCGAAGATTGCATTGACACGACCACTTCTTCAACTGTTGGTTGAATAGGATGTGAGACAACAAGGTAAAGAGATGCATCACCCCCAAAAATAGGAATGATATTGGTCTAAGATTGCATCAACACGACCGCTGGTTGAATAGGATGTGAGACAACAAGGTCAAGGGATGCACCAACCCCTAAAGAAAGAGGGGTGTCAGCCGAAGATTGCATCGACATGACCACTGCATCAACCAAAAAGGGTTGGGAAACCAAAGATGAATCAGAACCTGAAGGGCCCCCAGGTAAGGACCACGTTTCTGGTACCACAACAATAGCAGGGCACAAACAAGTAAGGTGATCTCCTTTGCAAATCCTACAAAGGAACTTGGGCTTACATCTTACACATCTAGGCTTCTCAATCCTATGAATTCCCCCAGCATGAATTGCAGTGGCTGGTGACATGCTCCCAACATGATTTGCCGAGGCTAGTAGAAAATCCCCAACATGACTCGCAGAGGTTGGTGATGAATCCCCAACATGACTAACAGAGGTTGGTGATGTATATGCAATGTGACTAGCGATGACTAGACTTGTGCCCCCAACATGACTTGCGGTGACTGGTTGTTGGTCTTCAACATGACAAGCAGAGGTTGTCGACCCATCTCCAACATGACTAACAAAGGTTGGTGATATAATGCCAGTATGTGGTTGACCCTCACAAGACGCAGTCGAGGAAGGTAGGATCCAAGGATCGTTAAAATAGGAAGTGCGGAAAGAGATGGAACTCTCCGATGAAATGGGCCTACTGGATATGGCGTTAATGTGGTGAATCAGTGCCATGAATTCAAAATTTCCCATAAGGTAAGAATACATTCTCACACCGATATGGTCAGTTGTCGGCTAAGAATTATCGATCACAGGGATCGACGGTCCAACAGATGCATTGGGACTAGAATACACAAAGGATAATTGGTCGATCGTCACGATCTTCTCATCATGAGGAAAGAAAAGAGTACGAAAGACAAATAATATGATGATGACCATAGTATAGGTCCAATTGTGTCCTAGTAACAAGTTATAATCAAGAGGTGCATCAACTACCTTGACCTCCACCTCTATCGTCTTCCCACCTAACTGGACCGGAAAGGTAAGAAGAATACCGTGAGGGAGAAAGGAATGACCGTCAAAAGTAATCAACATGTTTGATGACTTGGAAAGAGTTGGAGAACCGAGAGATTTCCAATAGATCAGGGCCATCAAACATGTGGCAACGCCTTCATAAAAAACCACATGTTTGATGATATACTTTGAGTAATCCACGTGGATTTGGAATGCCACATGGTAAGGTAAGTGAGGCTTCACATCTGTGATGCCAAACTTTATAAATTTTGAGCCATTAGCTTCTAGAGATCCTAACGCAAATAGTAAAACAATCCTCTGTGAAGGACACGTCTGGAGTACCTCCAAAGCCGAAATCTCACAAGGGGTTTGACCCAGGTCCTCAACAATAGAGTAGTTTTGGGAAGCTCTAGAATTTGGATTGTGGGTAGAGCGCTTGAGTACTCCTTTCGAAATATGAGCTGGTGTCTCTAGTTTTTCAATCTGTAAATTTGTATTCGGAGGAGGAGGAGGAGATTCTAGACTAGGAATAGCTTGTGAAGAGCTATAATCTCAAGATTGAGTGGCTACATTAACTTTCACATCGACCATATTGATACACAAACGGTCATCGTCTTGCAACGACGGGTTTTGACTCCCATCAGCTGCATTTTTGGCATTTGAGGATCTCGAGGCCATGTGATGGTTATGTGGAAAAGGATTTGTCAGCACGGCAGGTGGTAGACATAATAGCCTCATAGATTCTGCAAGTTTGGGGCATAAATGGGTAAGGTGATCATCTGTACAAATCTTACAGGGAAATTTCACCTTACGTCTTTCTCATTTTCCCTCTCCAGCATTATTATTCGTCCTCTCATTATTACCATTGTCCTTCAGTTTATTGCCATTTTTCCCACCCTTACGATTATTGTGGCCTTTCTTCTTATTCCCACCCAGTTTCTGGTGACCATTTGGGTTGGCCGACGATTGCACATAATGTACATCCGCCGACTGAGTGGGGTTGGAAGACACAGACGAATCTGGCCTTCCTGCAGAATGGTTTAGAGACAACTCTTTCAAATGGCTTGTCACCGATTTTGCATATTTTACATTGGCAGAGCCTACAATGCCATCAACACGAGGTTCAATATTTTTTCTAGGGTCATAAGTTGACCGCGAGGTGTCCGAAAGAATGTGGTATAACATCCCAGACTGAGCATATATCAAATCTAGCTGTTGGGCTTTAAAGATCGCTTCTTCCTCAGTGGTAACCCCAGTAGTAGCAACATCCTTTGATATAGGAGGGTGCAAAGACTTAAGGAACCATCTAAAAGAAAGGTCAAGAGTATGGAGGTCTTAATCAACCTCTTCCATCTACGCCACTCTTGTATATGATCCGAGATATGAGTGGCGATGTCCTGGCGTAAAATCAACATAAGTTCTAGGCCAACATCGTAACGAACCGACAATTGGAAGTGGTTAAGGAAGACCAACACCAGCTGACTAAAGGTCCCATATGCCCCCCTAGGTAGCTCGATATACCATTTTGCAGCAACTCCAATGAGGGTGCATTGAAATAATCTTAACCAAATAGAATCATCATTAAGGGAATTCGAGGAGCACCATAGGTGAAAGGTAGTAACGTGATCACTAGGATCCTCAC
>SNQJ01S0034428.1:87108-105673 GCA_010110895.2 Picea sitchensis | reverse complement strand
CCTTTCGTGATGCCAGCTAGGGAGGGAGCACAGGATGAAGATGTCAACATGGCCACCTTTGAGGCCATCAGGTAATTTCTTATGGTTTTTCTTCTGGTTATGGTCATGTTTCTAAAGTCAGTCAAGTTCGAATTGTCATGTTCTAAACTAGCTTTATTTTCTAACCTTATGGTTAAGGTTCAAACTATGGTATGTCATTCGTCCTGGTTTCCTACAGGTAGGACAGATGGCGGACCGCCCATTTTTTACAAGGATAGCATTGGTTGCCAATTGTTCCGGTTTCCGCTAATTTGGCAGAACAACTGGCAGCCTAGGCAAAGTTGTATATTTTAGCACTCAATATAGCAGGATCTACCTCTCTTTTTACTTAAATAAAAAAAACAAAAATTGTATATTAAGTCAGATCAGAAGGGGCATGTTGCTTTGATTTACGTGTATGTTAATGATCTTATTATAATAGGAAATTCATCTAAGTTGATTGATATAATTAAAAGACAATCGTCATAGGATTTTGAGATGAAATACCTTGGTGAGTTGCATTATTGCTTAGGTCTTGAAATATGGAGAGAAGATGGCCAGACAATGGTCACACAAAGCAAATATACCAGGAAGATACTTAAAAGGTTCAATATGAACCAATATACGGTAGTGTCAATTCCTTTAGAACAAAATGCTAAACTCTACAGTGATGATGGGACACAAGAGGTGGATGGTACATTGTATCGTTAGTTGGCGGGAATTCTAATCTCGCTACAACCATGGCATATATAACATATTTAGTCAACATCTTGAGTCAATTCATGGCCAAGCCTCATGAAATCCACTAGATAGAAACAAAAAGAGTACTTAGATATCTGAAAGGGACTGTTGATTTTGGTATTAAATATACTGATGAGTTTGATGTTGAGTTAAAATGTTATTCTGATTTAGATTGGGCCAGAAATACTGATGACAAAAAATCAATCACATGATATACATTCAATATTGGATCAAGGATTGTATCATGGAGCAACAAGAAACAACAAATTGTTTATTTTTCATCAATTGAACCTGAGTACAAAGCCTTGTGCAGTGCTACTTGTGAGGAAATTTGGTTGAGTCGAATTCTTGAAGATGTGGGAGAAGAACAAAAGATGCCAACAATTATCAAATTTGATAATCAAAGCTCCATCTAACTAGACAAAAATCTTGTGTATCATGCCAAATCGAAACACATTGAGACCCATCATCATTTTGTAAGGGAAAAGATGCAGTCAAAGGAGATTGATCTAATTTATTGTAATACAAATGAAAATATGGTTGACATCTTCACTAAGCCTCTTGGAAAGACAAAGTTTCAAATTTTTAGGAATCAGTTAGGTGTGGTAGAGAACACATTTCTCCATTAAAGGGGAGTGTTAGCGAAATAAAGGAGAAATTCTATAAATCAATATTATTAGGTTTTTTATGTATTATTAGACTTTGTTATTGTCTCATTAGGATTGATTGCACCTATTATTTTTTAGATCCTATTTTTTAGGAATATGTTCAAACTGTCGAACTGTATTGTATTCCTATAAATGTATTTGGATGTTGGTTTGATGAATGACAAGGTGGAGTGTGAGCAGTGTCTCACCCGTGAGTTGCATCTCACCATTTCCATTGCTTTGTCTTTCATTTTATGTCTTTGAAAAGGGGCAAAGGTGTTTTTTTTTTACATTCATTTGATGGTTCAATGTCCCATGTTGATTCTTCTTATTTTTCACTCGATTAGTGTTTGGAGCTATTGTGTTGGGAGAATGAATTGGACAATAGTAATTGCTTATTGGTTGTTGGTTGACCATTTCTACACGAGATGATGGTTAATGATAGAGAGGGATTTTTCTCAAGTAGTATGATGGTGCTTGGTTGAATGTTTGTGGAGTGATAAAATATTGTAACAAAGAGCACTCTAGATTTCTATGGAGTAAGTAATTAGTAGAGAGGACAATAGTCCTAAGTGGTTAGTGGTGATAGGGAGAGGGAGTATTGGATATGGATACTTTGCACATGGGTGTCCACTTGTTATTTGAATGAGTCATTGTTTCTTTGTAATTTGGTTTAGATTAGCAAGTATATTGGTCTCGATAGTTGTGCCCTTGATATAAAAGTATAGTAACAGTGAATATGTCTCATAACAGTTTTGTAGCTAATAGTTATATATTTTACCATATAGTTTCTTGTATTTTTAGAATATGAGAAAGAGATACATGTGTCATATTACGATCCTTACAACTTAAAATGAGTTTTTACAAGACGTGAGATTGAGGTTATGTGGAAAATATTAAAAAAAAAAAATCAATTGTGCAAATTTATTGGTATTTTATATGTTTATTTATGTGTTGTTATTATCCTTATCAATTTATTATATGCATTCTTGTGTTTTGAAATTAGATATGTGATCATGTTTATGGTATTTATCCATGCACGACAAATCTTGATGTGCACCCTCATCCCCCACCACCCACCATGAAGTTGTGCACACATATGTAGAACTTAATGGTGGGTGGTGGGGATGAGGGTTTACATATTTGTGTTCCTTTTACACACATGCACACCCTCATCCCCATTGCCCATGGTGAAGGTGTGATTAATCCTTTGGGTTATGAATGAGATGAGATGTAGTTATGTAAGTAACTAAGATACAAACCCCAACTAGTGTAGAGCCCTTGTATGAGACTATGAGGAAATAGATTTATAAAAACATATGTGATGGATGAGGAAGAACCCTCTCATAGTTCCGATCGCAAAAGTGTTAGAACTCAAAATTTAGATGATTGTTAATAATATATTTTATGCTTTATCTAATAAATTTTAATAAA
Organism: Picea sitchensis; assembly: GCA_010110895.2. NCBI lineage: Eukaryota > Viridiplantae > Streptophyta > Pinopsida > Pinales > Pinaceae > Picea > Picea sitchensis. The sequence continues at coordinate 102,833 of SNQJ01S0034428.1, read as the reverse complement.
TTTTTTATGAGTTTTTTTTTTTTAATAAACTTCTTATCTTTTTAAATAAATATTAGAAAAACTTTAATGATAAAAATATTTTTTAAAGATTTAGTTGATAAAATATGAATTGAATAATCAATCTAGTTTAACTTTAGTTATTGGGAGAAAATTGTTATTCTTCCCACAGGATTCAGTTTTTGAAAATAAAATATTAAACTCATAACAAATATATTATTATAATGGCTTCTATTTTTTTTTGTTGATTCACTTTATACCCTAAATTTTAAGTTTCCTCAAAATAAAAAAAACTCACTCCATAATTATAACCAATAAAAAAAAAAAATTGAGCTAAATCATTATCCCCATCCCCGGCATAAAGAGATTGTTAAATTTTTTTGGATGAAAACTCAATGTATTTAAGATAAAATATAAAAAATGTGGATTGAGGTGAGTCATCTACCCTCCAATCTCGTGAATCTCTACCCAGTCCGTACAAGCAAACTCTAATTTGCAATCACAAGATTGCTTTGGTTGTGACCATTCCTTTGTGTAAATTGGTTATGACGCTGCATATGAATATGATAAAGTTTGAATTAGGGTTTTAGGTTCTTCTCGGGTTTATATGTGAATATTTTTTCATTTTTAAGAAGTTATTTGATTTTTTTCAAAAAGTTATTAATTTTTTTTATGGAAATTAATGTTCATCATAATGGAGTAATATCACTTTTCTATTTTACAAGGCACATGTGTAATTTCTTTTATGTTTAATATGAAGTTGACATGTGACATTTAAAAAAATATTAATAACAAAAAAATATTTTAATGTTAACCATAAATAAAATATTTCAATATCCATTTTAAGTAAAATAATTTTATATAATCTCTTTATTTCTCTCTATATAGCCAGAGAGAAATTGAAAGTAAGAAAATTACATTTAGGTCAATAGGTGTTTTCTACTTCTCAAATGAGGGAGATGTGTAATTCTTTCAATGCTTAATATTATGGAGTTGACATGTGGCATTTAAAAAAATATTAATAAGAAAAAAATAATTTCTATGTGTACCATAAATAAAATATTTTAACATCCACTTTAAGTAAAATAATATCATTTTTACATGATGATGATGGTTAACCACTGATTGGTCCAATGAGACCTTAGGAAAAGTAAAATATTACTTAGATTTCTTTAAAAAGTTATTTCTATGCTTGAGGGCATTCTAGGACAAAATGTTTTTCATCTTCAACCCTCTTGGTGTCACAAAGGTGACAATTCTTTCTTACCATGGAGTTTTGGGATTCATGAGAATTAGTTCTTATTTTAGCAATATTGATTCTCTTATTTATGTTAGGCAAAATAGAGAGATACTTTTGATCTTTAAGGTTAGGGTTAACCACCTCCTTATAATATCTTAATTTTCTTTTATCCTCTAATTCTTTAGCACACTGTAGGTTCTCCTTAAATTTAGTTTGTACAATATTTTTAATATCATTGTATTATGAAGAATAACTTCTTCTTTTAATCCCCTTTGATTTAGTCATTGATGATTTTGACTAGAGTATGAAGTAATTTTGGGGAGACTCTTGTCATCGATGTTGTTTGTACATTAAGTACCAAATCATTTGTTTAGAGAGAGAGAAATTGAAAGTAAAAAAATCTTACTCCACACATAGGTGCTTTCTACTTCTCCATATGAGGGAAATGTGTAATTCCTTCAATGTTTAATATGGAGTTAACAGGTGTCATTTAAAATTATATTAATAACAAGTAAATATTTCAATATCAACTTATATATATAACAATCTAAAGTGAAAATTATTATGGTTAAAACATTTAAATGGTAGGTTAAGAATGAGGGGAATGTGCAATTTCTTTTTTATTTAATATGAAGTTGACACTTGGTATTGAATCTCTTGAAATACAAACCTCATTTTAAAGTCAAAAAACTTGAGGAATAGTTTGCACCTAAAAAAATTTGATCTCTCCAAACTCATGATAAATCCATGAAATGATATATTTTAGATACAAATAAATAATTTCCAACAATTCTTTCTTCTTATACACCATGGTAAAGAAAACTTGCTTTTCTGTACAACATCCCTAAAAAGGGTTATGATCCATATTTGTATATTCGTGGCATACACAAGAAGGAACACTTTTTGGTTTTCAAGAAATATGTCAAATTCAACTTTGGAACACTGATGGAAGTAGTGGCCATATATGAAATATGGGTTTAACATGTAGAAATGACTTTGAACTGGTGGGCCAAACTTTTTTAGTTTATGAAAAACACAGAATAACATATTTGTGGCGAATAGCGTTCAAGTCTATTCTTGATTATTCTGCTTTGTAATTACCTATTAGTGTATATATTACTAGCACAGCGACTGCTTACAGTGGCTGATGAACGCCGAAAGGCTAACCGGGCAGTTCCCGGAAATTCTAGGCGCCTACGAAGTCTTATACGATCTCCGTGAACGTGGTTGGTATGATTCTCATCGATCCCAAATCCTCCAAGCTTCAGCTTTATCATCCTCCGCTTTATCATCCTCCACGAAAAGATCCGCTTCCTCATCTTCCACTAAAAAACCCGCTTCCAACTGGAAAATGGAACGTTCCCACAGCCAGAATATGAATTGCGCTAACTGGAAAATGAAACGTGTCCACAGTCAGAAAATGAAAATGAAACAAACGGATAATTGAGGAAAGTCAGAAATGAAACCCTCAAAAAATGAATAGCATCTACAGCTGAGGTTAATCATTTAAAAGTGGCAATCATATAGTGCTACAGTAATTTCGTAATATGATTAGGTAAATGTTAAAAAGTAAACAGGTTAACTGATGCATTCAAAAATACAAGGAAGTTATGAAGAGTAAATCATATTCATTGATTTAGGAGGACGACTAAGAATATGCCAGCATCTTCAATTGTTAGCCATCAGTTTAAAATTTTAGATTAAAAGGTGATTAATTGTGCCCATTATCAATAGGTATACGCCTTTCGGCTTAACAAGTAGTCAATCAAAGCATGCAGATCCGAGGGATCTCTGATTAAAAGTTAGAATTCCAGCTGGTATATGTAAGAAATCAGAATGGCCTTGAGAGTCGATGCTTTGGACCCTGAGGTTTTTGTTTTAATAAATTTTCTAACTTCTTCAGGACAAAACGCATGAATTCAAAAACTATGGAAACATATATATGCACATTGCAATTGATAATAATTATTTCCTTGCCAAAACATCCGAGCTAGACAGATGAGAACAGTCAAAACGGATAAGGTTTTGATGTTGTGGTGGGTGCTCGGGATGAGCGTTTGATGTTGTAAAATCGACATGTGTTTGTCTTGGGATGCAGTGGGCTCTTCCATTAACCACGTTTATAAAGGATGAAAGGCATTGATAATTGGGAATTGGCAGACAAGAAGTGCCTTCAAAATTCGGTGGCTGCCTGGCATGCCTAGTGTCTCCTCGTGCTCTGGTATTTAAATCATTTTAAGGGAACACATATCTCAGTCTTGTCAATCTTCTAAGTGGGCTTAATATTTTAGGAGTGAGCAGTCAGATGATGAATCTGAAGGTGTGGATGAATGGCATATGGGAGATAGCAAAGGATGCATTGTGTCAGAAGATTCTTGCCTCCCATCTGCCTGCAGATCCTACTCTTCCCGACCTTACTGGTTTCTCCTGCATCGTTACTGGTCCAACCAGTGGGATTGGACTCCATACTGCAAGGTGGGGGGATTAATTTCATCAGGGCTATTGTTTTCTCCAAGTCATGTGGTTTAATATTGATGCAGTTTTCATTAAAGAAAATCATTTTAACCCCTTGTTTCTGATGGATATGTCACAGAAAGCTTGCAATGRCAGGTGCCCATGTTGTCATGGCCTGTCGTAACACGAGGATGGCTTCAGAGCTTGTCCAGGARTGGCAGGGAGATCAGAGAAAAGCGAATGGGAATCCTCTGTCGATAGATGTAGCGTAAATATATGTTTTTTTTCTTTATAGGCATTCCATCTGCATGCATCTGAATTCAGTGCCATCAATGTTTATAAGCTGTATCTTATATATTTTCGAACTGTAAGTAACTATTTATTGAAACATAACGGTAAGAAACCTAGATTCTTAGCTGTTCTGATATTCCCATGATGACACTCATCTTGGTGAATTCTTTGCTCATGTCATTTTGTAATATGCCCATTAATGGTGCTTTCATAATAAAATTTTGCATCGCTAGGGTTTTGACATGGCCATGCTTAAATCTGAATAGATATAAATTCAAGTTAAGTCCACACAGATTTCAAATTCTTTGTAACTTCTAGCCATTTTGAAATTGAGTTAACGAACTATTTAATGGTGTTACATGGAAAACACTAGGTCATGGAGCTCGATCTTCTCTCGTTAGCTTCGGTACGATCATTTGCTGATAATTGGTTATCGCGTGGGATTCCCCTTCAGCTTCTAATCAACAATGCTGGGATCTTCTTGATGGGAGGTGAGCTTTGGTTCTTGCATTTCGTTAAAAAAAGGGTTTACTGATACTTTGGAGAAATGACAAGTGGGTTCATTTGTTTCTATCAGAGCCACAAAAGTTCTCCAAGGATGGATTTGAGCAGCACATGCAAGTTAATCATATGGGGCCTGCACTACTATCGATCCTCCTCCTGCCTTCTCTGCTGAGAGGATCTCCTTCACGAATAGTAAATGTCAACTCTGTGGTAAGGGAATAGACAAGTACAAATGTTTTTTCTTCTGACCTTAGCCTTGGCTTACATCATGAACTAATTTAAAATAGAGAAGGTCCAATTGTTTTTTTCCTTGGACTACAACATGAACTAATTCAAAATAGATTTATCATTCCTCGTTTTTCTTACATTGTCCCTGGATCTGGGTTCGGGTGGATCCATACTCATATTTATTCTTTTAAGCCAACAAATGGATTTTTTTAATGCAATTGCAGGCTCATCACTGTGCGGTGGTGGACTCTGAATATCTGAGTAGAGAGATTAAACAGAAAGATTATAACAGCTTCACTGCTTATGCTGCAAGTAAACTTGCTCACGTAAGAATCTTTATATTCAAGATCTAACAACTTATAGTGTCACTGGGCAACACTGTAAAGTTGCTACACAACTCCATAACAAAGTAATTTTTATTTATTTGAAATATATTAATAATTTGATTTATAAATGAATTTCACGAAAAATTGTAAGAACAATTTATTGTTTTTTAAAAATTTTAAACATCTTTATAATATATTATGATTATGATGATTAAAGTCATAATTGGTTTATCACACATTAAGAGGGTAAGTGATTATTTGAGATTCTTTAAAATTTTGTTTATGTGTTAAAAAAGCATTAAGAGAAGCTTTCCAAGATCACCATACTTTTGTTGAGTTAAGAGGTTAGGAAAGTTGGTGGTGTGACAAATATTTTGAAAATGAGATTTAATATGGATATAGGATGGACAATCTAAGGGAAAGTGCTTTTCATCTTCAACCTTCTTAGTGTCACAAATGTGACACACTCTTTCATCCCATGGCATTTTAAGAATTGACCAACCTAGTTTCACTATAGAGCTCATGAGAATTTGTTCTTATCTTAGCAATGCTTATTTTTTTCTTTACACTTGGCAAAACAGATAGATAATTTTGAACTTCTAGATTAGGGTTGATTATTGGATTATTGGTTTAGTAAACTACTTTATTGATGGTTGTGGAGTATGACCTAAAATTGCTTATGTTTGGCTAAGAGTTAGTCTTCTGTCTTCGGAAACAAGAAAACATGTTACAGCTCAAAATGCAGATGCATCTGGCAGGTGTGAAAGTTTACTCCCTGACAAACAGATTATTCCAAGTGGCTGAGTTTTCCTTGAACAACAGTGACTTGGTTTTCCTGGAATAACAATGATGAATCAATAGATGCAAGTGGATAGCAACCAACAATAATTATCCCCACTATTAAACATACTAAATTATTAAGTTTTCTATTGTGTAAAAGAAAATACTCAATTCAAATCTCCAAATCTCCATAATGAATGAACTATTTACATCTTCCCATAATTCTATATGACAATTTATATAATTCTTGCAGTTGATGTTCCTTGGAGTTCTGTCGAGCAAATTTCCTACAGAAGCAGCAGTCCAAGTGATTGCTGTTCATCCGGGGATCGTCAGCACAAATATTGTGGTAATCAGCTATTCCATTTGGAACTTTCTCGCATTCTATTTTCTATGATCACCATTTTCTTATAAAATAAATTATAACAATAATGGGACCATTACTCTAGAGGGGAGCTGTAACCAGTTACAGCGAAAGGTCTTTCATGGCATTCCATGCTGCAGAAGGTGCGTTATTAATTTTATAATTGTTGAAAATGGTGTTTGTATATTATTTTTCTTTTAAATTTGTTTGTTTTATTTATAGAAATATAGGCTTACTTTTATATTTGGCACAGGTGCAAGAAGTGTCCTGTTTTGTGCCACTGCAAGCGAGATACGACGAAAAGGACAGTCAGCAGGATGTATATATTACAGTTCGAATTGTAAGCCAGACAAAGTTTCTGCACAAGCTGCCGATACTGATAAATGTCTCCAAGTTTGGGATAAGACACTTGAGCTTTTAGGGCTACCTATGAACTGCATTTAGAGAAGGGTCCATCAAATTATGCATTCTGTGTGATTATTTTTGTAAAGTGTTCTATGAATTTTTCAGCATATTATATTGAATTTATTTTTGCATTTAAAAATAAATTTTGAATAACAAAAAATAATAATTAATATAAATTTATATTTTCCAATTCAAACTAAAAAAACCATTTATTAAAATAACCATTTATTAAAATAGCTAATCAACCCTTTGTAAATTATGAATGAGTAAATTATGAGTGCAGAATCATTCCTAAATCTATCAAGTACAAAGAAATCAAAATTTTGAAGTAAATTATAAGTGCAGAATCATTCTTAGATCTATCAAGTACGAAGAAATCAAAATTTTGAAGGTCTAAATTTTGGATGATGAAAAAATTGTATTTAATTTATATTTTATTTTTTAACTTATATTGTATTTTAAATTTTGGATGATGAAAAAATTGTATTTAATTTATATTTTATTTTTTAACTTATATTGTATTTTTTTAATTTTTAATTTATATTTTGGTGATTATTAAAATTATATTAATATAAATTCTTTTTAATCATTAAATAAGATGAATCAAATTTTTTAATGCATAATTTTTTTATGATATCAACTTTAAATCTATCAAAGTAGGACGAAATTAAATCAAGTATGACGAAATCAAATTTGATCAAGTATGACGAAATCAAATCAAATTTTATAATGTATACATTAATGTCAAATTTAAATTTATCGTTTAAATCTATCCAGTATGACGAATTCATAAATTTTCGATGGTATCAAATTTAAATCTATCAAAGTATGAATAAACCAAATTTTTGAAGGTGTGATAATTGATGACGTGAAAAATTTGATATGAGAAAATCAAATTTTAGGTGTGAATTTGATGATGTGGAAATTTTGATTAAAGATTGCATTTCAATTTTTTTTTTAAGTTATGCTTTGATAATTTGTAAAATTATATTAAAGTAAATTTATTTGTAAATTTTTGAAATCAAATTTTGTAATGTATAAATTTTGGATGATGTATATATTTGATTAAAAAATATATTTTTAAAGTCTCCTAGGTGTAGGATAGTCGGTGACGAAGTGTGTTGTTAAGCCACTCTGTGTTGAAAAGTCACCGGTTCGAAACCTACCGCGCGGACAAAAAATCCAACGATGTTAAGGGTTGGTCGTGGTTTCTCAAGCCAAAGGTTAATCCCGATGCCAAGAAGGTCCGGACCAATTAACAAACAAAAAAAATTATATTTTTAAAATAATATTTAATAGATGAATATATGTTTTCATGTGTGAAGGTTTAATCATCGGATGGAATTTGGATTGTAGAGACTCCTTGTCCTTGTTGTTCGAGTCTATCCTGTTGTTTCAGTTAATCTGGAAGTCAAATACACCACTCTTAGTTTCAAGGTGGTCAATATATATGGGTCGTATAAAAACAAAATCCCATTCTAGTAGAATTCGGTTGACTCATGAGTTTCCAATGGCTCTAACTTGGTGGTTGGTGAAGATTTGAATTTTACAACTTCTTTATGAGAAGTATTGGGGGTATCTTTCTATGAAGACTGTTAGAGCAGATTATTTTTATCTTTCCTAGAAAAAAGTATAGTTAGTATATGTCGAGCCCATTAAATTGGCTCCAACTTGAAGGAATTTCCACTTCAATGAAGAGGTTGTGGAAAAAAGACTGGATAGGTATTTGGTCTCCAAGCGGCTTTTGGGCGGGCATTTGGTACATTGAAATCTTGGGTTTTTGAAGGGGGATAGTGTGATCATAGACCAGTTTTCTTCTCGATGTCCTCTAGTGAGAAAATGCCCCATGTGCCTCTCAAATTCAACCCAAATTGGTTAGAGGAGGATTTCCACGAGGAGGTTATCTCTAGGCTCCATCGGGCTATGGACAGGGGCTCCTTTGATGAGTCTCAAATCCTTCAACTGAAGGAAGTCAAAGCAGTGAGACATGAACTCTTGGTCAAGGAGGAAAAGACACATAGACTGAAAAGTAGAGCTCTATGGCTAAAGGCAAGAGAGAACAACTCAATTTTTTTTCATCAATATACTAATCTTCAAAAAAACATCAATACAATCTAGGAGATTCAGTCTGAAGATGGTTACAAGGCTCTTACCTTTATAGCGAAGGCGGAAGAGGGGGTCCATTTCTTGAAATCACTATTTTAGGAACCAAGAGGATGTCTCGTACAAGACATTCTCTAAGTAGTTTCCAAATTAGTTTATGAATTCCCTATGGTTATCACAGAGGAAATGAATCGATCCTTCTGCGAGGAGGTCACTGAACCAGAGGTCGGGATTGCTCTTTTCTCTATGCAGAAAGGAAAGAGTCTTGGGCCTAATGGTCTCATGGTACAATTCTACGTGGGCTTATGTGACCTAATTAAAGGCGATTTGTTCAAGGTGGTGAAGGAATCATGGAGCTATGGAGAAGTGTTAGGATCTTTTAACTCCACGTTCATAGCATTGATCCTGAAAAAATAAGATGGGAGCAACTTGGGAGACTACCGACTAATTTCATGTTGTAAAGTTGTTTACAAAATCATATCTAAAGTCATCGCTAGAAGGATAAATCCCCATATATTTGATATCATATCTAAAGAACAATTTGGTTTTCTTAGGGATAAAGAGCTTCACGATGTGGTTGTTGTATCCTAGGAAGCCATCTGTTCTTCCAAAAAAGAAAACTAGTCAGTAGAAGTTCTTAAATTGGATCTTTCCAAAGCATATGATCGAGTAAGTTGGACCTTCCTCTCGTTAGTACTTTTGAAAATAGGGCAAGCCCTCCCCATGGTAAACTAGATAATGGCCTACATTCAATCTATGTTCTTCGTAGTCCTCATCAACGGGTTTCCTTCGAGGTTTTTCAGAGCGACTCGTGGGCTGAGACAAGGATGTCCCTTATTCCCCTTCTTATTCCTAATTATTGCATAAGCACTCAACAAGCTTATGAAGGAGGTGAAAATATCAGGGTTGATCAGGGGCATAAATGTTGCTCAAGAATCCATTTCTCATCTTCTATTTATAAATGATGTCTTATGTTTTTCCAAGGGAATGGAAAGAGAATTATCGAAGATAAAAAAAGGTTTTAGACCTATATTGCAAGGCCATTGGTATGGTAGTAAACCAAGATAAATCATGTCTTTATTTAAGCTCGGTCCTTGCGAGAGTTAAGAAAGCAATTTCAATTAGCTCTGTTTTCCAGGTAAAGGACCTAAAGAGTGGGTTCAAATATCTTGGGTTTCATCCAAAACCCGACTGCTACAAGTTCGAAGATTGGATATAGATGGTGAAGAAGGTGGAACAATGCATCTTAGTCTAGATCAATCATTTTCTTTCAAGAGTAGGCAAACTTATCTTGATAAATTCAATCATTGAAAGCATTCTAGTTTATAGGATGTCTATAGTTGATGTCCCTAAAGGGCTTCTTTCTAAGATTCAAAAGGCAAGTTTCCAATTCTTATGGTCTGGATATTTCTGTAAAGGAGGAATTCCTCTGGTCAAATGGAATAAGGTATTCCTCCCCGAGGATATGGGAGGTTGGAGGCTTAAGAATATAACCGAGTTCACCCAAGCTTTGGCTTCTAGAACTTTGTGGAGGTTCTCAGTCAATAATTCCTCGTGGTGTCATGTTCTCAAATCCAAGTACCTCAATGGGATTTCTATGGTAGAGTGGTTTCGTTCTCCCACAAAGTCTTCAAAAGGGTCAATCATTTGGAAAGCTTTAGTTTCATCTTTTCCCTTAGTGGGAAAATGGATGGTCTAGACAAATCAAGGATGATAGATCGGTAAGGATAGGCATTGATCCTTGCAAGTTGGGTGCAAACGATTTTTGTCTGTCAGTTTCTCTAATAGAAGCTCTTCATTCTGAAAACATTTTCTCTCTTGCAAACTCTCACGCCCTTGTTCCTCAAGCCAGGGGTTAAGAGGGTTGGAATTCTTTGTCATCTCTTGGAATGTCAGGCGATGATGTTGTCGAATGGGACCGATACGTCGAGATATAGGTATCCAACTTCGTTATTTTACAATATGATGGAAATGATAACTATGTTGGTCTAAAAATACCAAGACTGGGGAATTTACAACCAAATTTGGATACAAATTTTGGTTAGAGTCCCAATTTGCGGGAGACAAAAAACGATGGTGGCATCCTGTATTGAAATCACATGTGCCACTAAAAATTAAGATCATGCTTTGTTCATCCTTTTCCAACAAACTCTTAACATAGGAAGTCTATGGAAAACGTGGATGGATGGGACCAAGTTGGTGTGTTTTGTGTAAATATCATGATGAAACTTCTTCTCATTATTTGTTGACTTGCAGTTTAGGTCACTGGGATCATCGTGAATGAGTTAAATCCTTCATCAAATTGGAGGAAAACAAGTCTAGAGGAAATCCTGAAGGATTGGCTGTTGGATCAAGTAGTCAAAAGGTTTGAAGGAATGCCCAGTTTTATGGTATCGAGCATCTGGTCGACCAAACTCAAGCACTTTTAAGGACAAGGACATTCCCCCGAAAGTTACGACTAGTATTATATTGAACTTGTCAAAAGTATTCATGGTAGGCTTTAAGATCACATATCTGAGGATTGTTGTTATGTTTGTCCAGGAATTTTGGATTCCTTGGGGATTCTTTGATGGGGTGTGCCAAGGGAAACCTCTAGCTTGTGCGGTTGGAGTGGTCTTCTTCATAAATCACAATCATTACATCCATGTGTGCTATGATCAAGGGAGAGGCTCTAACAATAGAGCCAATTTTATTTCATTCCACACTCTACTAGAAATTTCCTCATCCAAAGACTTCAAGAAGCTTTAGATAATGAGGGACTCCAGGATTGTAATCGACTAGGCCAGTAAAAAAGCGTCAGTATTTGATGTAACATTGGAACCTCTCTTGTGAGACATCAATCTTTCTATGCAATCCTTCGAATGGATATCCTTTAACCATATTTTCAAAGAGCTAAATGAGAAATCCAACTCGTTGTCCAAAACGTTGGGTTTCTATGAATTTCTTGATAATGTGAAGACTGAATCAATGGAGTTCCGACTCTAAACTTTTATCTGTTGGTTATTGAGGTACTAAAGGAGTACATTATAAACTTCTTGTAAAGTTTGAATTGAACTTTTAAATTGTAATGTAACAACAACATACATAGATTTATATAAGAAGCATAAATATTTTTTGGAATAGCTAGTGGCATGAAAGCTTTTTTTTTATAGTTTTAGAGGCCTCCAAAAAGAAGTATAAGATTAGAACAAAAAGTAAGCTACACACTCTCCCTTTTTTGAAAAAAATGTAATATGTATATTCACCCTTATGAATATAAAGGGTTTTTTTCAAGGAAAAAAAAAAAAAGAAGAAAAATATGTTTTTATTATATATATATTTTTAAAGAAAGTATTGATATGCTTTTGAGATATGTATATTTATTATTTTCATAATATTAATAAATCAATTTAAATAAAAATTGAAATTAATAATAATTAAAAAAATATTATTATAATAATAAAATATATTAGTAATATAAATATGATATCTTTAAAATGAATAATCGTAATAAATTAAAATTAAATGAATTTTTTAATTATATATATATATATGTGTGTGTGTGTGTGTGTGTGTGTGTGTGTGTGTGTTGCACTAGTTTCTCAAATTTGGGAACGTTGGGAAAACTTACAGAAAACTTGAATTTGGGAGCATCAATAATATATATTAAAAAAAATTAAAAAATGATTTAGATTACAATGATACTTTAAATTGTAATGTATAGAGATATTGATACATTTTAAATCTTATTTCAATAAAATTGAAGTTGAATAGAGGACAATGTTTCTCCTATTGCAACAACTACAATATTAAAATTACTAATTTAATTGCTGCTAATAATTATATGAATATATTTAACACAATATTGAAACTTTAATATCCATAAATACTCCATTAAAAAATGAGAGACAAAATTGAAAATACATATATTCAATTTTATCATCTTTTTAAAATTAAACTTTACATATATAAACTTTAAACATCTTTGTAAATTTGAAGCATTATTATTTTTTTATTGAAGAAAACAAAATAGTATTACTCTTCTAATATGAAAATACAATAAAAGTCAATGATATGGTTGTTTGATATGAACTACATAGTGAAGCAAATGCTTGTCATGGATAGGGTACTGATTTATTGGACTTTCATGTTTAGTTTGGGCTTGAAGGAAAACATAAATGCATTAATTTTTTTTCATATCCGCAACTATAAAGTGAGTATTATTAAGTTTTTTTTTACTTTACTAATTTTTGAAATATTATTTTGTAGTTTAATCTTAGTTTTATAGTGATATTTTGAATAAATATAATGAAAATATTTGTAAGAAATTATGTATTTGTAATAAAGGAATAAATATATTTACATTTTAATTTAGTTTAATTCTAATTTAAAGTTTTTTTTTAGGATCCCAGCCAAAATATATATATATATATAGAGAGAGAGAGAGAGAGAGAGAGAGAGTTGTAATTTTTAATTCCAAAATTAAAGGGAATACATCTTATTCAATCCTCTCCTAAAAAAAGAGTTTTTATCCATTGAGAATATGGCTATGATTAGGTACTTAATGTATAAGTACAAGCTAAATAAGTAATGAATGTATAAGTAAAATATATATCACATGAAAGACTTAAATCTTCTCAGGATTATTTTTTTTTTGTTTGTTTGCTAAATTATGGGATCAACCCCCTGAGCCACACCAACCCTTAACATGGCTGGATTTATCCCCAGAGGTTTCGGACCGATGACTTAACATCATGGAGTTCCTTAATCACCGAGTGTCCTACACCTCGGGGACCTCTTAGGATTACTTTTAAGATGATATAGAAATGTCAATTATTGGTTAAACTATGGAATATAAAATAAGAGATCAAAATATGTATAACATAAAAAATACCATATAACAATTAAATTTAAGGAGAAATTATTGTGTAACAAAGAAATAGAGGATAAAAAAAATTAAGGTACCATAAAGAGTTCATCAAGATTAAAAATATTTGTAATATTTGTGTTAACTCACCAAACTATAAAGATATAAAAATGCTTCTCATAGAACAAAATATCAAAGAAAACCAATTAATTCCTATCATTTTTCTTGAAGTCCATTAAAACAAAGTTGGTCTTAACACAAATAACAATCATCATCATTTTAGTCTAAGAGTGTTTTGGTATTAACTCCATGTTTCAATATCAATACCATAATAATTGTATCTAAGTTGGAATATGGATCTTAACACTTATGTCTCAAACTAAGAGAGATTTTTTTTTTTTTTTTTCTTCCTCTTAATGTTTAATAGAATATAGATACATCCATCTTAACATGAAATCTATTAAATATTTGATTGATAAAAAAAAATTAAGCACAAAACTATCCATACTAAAATTATTGTAGTTAAGTGATTTATATTATTATTATTATTATATTAAAAAAATATTTACAAACCTCAATTCTTTTTTCAATTTAGTTTATTGAGCTTTTTACAATTTAACATGAAAAAAATTGTAAGATCAGTCTTGTTCATAATGTTTATATGATAAAAAGATTAAAAAAAAATCATTCATATAAATTTAATAAAAGAGAAAAATGAATAATGAATAATATTCTTGGAGGTTATATGTTCAAATAGAGAGGGGTAGGGTATGTATACCTCCATAGACTTTAGCAATCAAATAGTTGTGTGAGAAGGTCTCTTGTCCCACAAACAAGGGGATCTCATACACCAATTTGGTATCTAACTTGTCTATAACCTTATATATATATATATATATATATATATATATATATATATACCCCAGATGGGGTGACACGAGGCGCAATTGTGCCACGCGGGATCGAGCCGGGACGCAGCATTAATGCATCCACCGGCCCACATCACCTCTGAACTTAACTCACCATGGACATGAGCAGGCACATTCAAACGACGAGGCCCCTCKCGCAAGGGAAGGGTACAAGCCATCAGCGCACTAACCAGGAGATTTTAATGGCTATGGCGGGCATTTTAGCACCAGTTCTCATTGTCGCTCCTTGTAGCCTCCCCGACGATCTCGCCAACATTCAAGAGCAGAATGACCTTTCGAGAGAGCACCCAGGAAATTCGCCGGACCACCACCATGCCCCGAACGAGAGGGAAGCCGCGAAGGGGAGCTGCCTGGTACATGGCGGAGTCACGGTGCAAGAGAAAGAAGAACTTTGAGATTGCCATAGCAAGGGCAGCTAAGAGAAGAAGAAACAGACCACGCACGCCTCCAATGGCGTACGTGGAGGAAGTCATCCCGGAAGGAGGCCTGGAGAGCCCCCCTGAGTACACTTTGTTTATAGTGTCGAACAACTGGAATCCGAGCTCGAATTTTGGTCCGGACAGCAAGCCACCGCCTGCAAGCAATTTGCTCGGCCCCCATGCCACCAGCTCAGAGATGCCTTACTCCCCCTGCTACGTAGAAGAGGAGGTTCCCCCCGAACCTACCAGGGAAGCGGAGGTGCACATGAATAAGGAAGCAGAAGCGACCAACCTTGAGGGGTTAATTGACAGCCATCGCCCGGAGCAGCCACCTTCAGTTGACTGGGGATACTTCAATCTCGTCTTTGAGATGAGGAATCTGCTGGATGACCAGATCTTCTGCCTGGCGAGAATGAATCAGAGACTCAACATGCTCTTTGCGGCTCACTCCAGAACTCTGCCAAAGAAGCAATGTCTGACATGTGCACAGGCCTATGCGCTCCTAGCAGGATGGTGGCAGCACGAGGACGAGGACAAGCGCGCAGGCTCAAAGGTTACATAATGCTCAGAACCAGACTTTGTTTTTCTTGTTATAATTTAGGCCTTGCGCCAGCTAGCTATCATATTTTCTTAGGACTAGTCAGGATAACTAGTTTCATGCTCAAGACTAATAGTCATGGTTTCCTTCGGGCAGGACGTGACACTGCAAATTTTGTTAATTTTGTGAATTGGGTGACAAATGGCATGGGATGTCCAGCTGTCCCAGTTTCCTGTTCAGGCGGGACAACTGGCATTACCAACAGCTTATGTATTAGGTTTATGGTAATATAACAGGCTCC